>CAUYLG010037593.1:0-42915 GCA_963573385.1 Cacajao melanocephalus
TGAATAAGAGTGGTGAGAGATGGCATCCTTGTCGTGTGCCAGCTTTCAAAGGAAATGCTTCCATTTTTTGCCCATTTAGTAAGATATTAGCTGTGGATTCGTCATAAATAGCTCTTATTATTTTGAGATGCATTCCATCAATATCTAGTTTATTGACAGTTTTTAGCATGAAGGGCTGTTGAATATTGTCAAAGGCCTTTTCTGTACCTATAATCAAGTGGCTTTTGTCATTGGTTCTGTATATGTGATAGATTATGTTTAATGATTTGCACATGTTGAACCAGCCTTGCATCCTAAGGATGACACTGACTTGACTGAGGTGGATAAGCTTTTTGATGTGCTGCTGGATTTGGTTTGCCAGTATTTTTGTGTGTGTGTGTACTTTAAGTTCTGGAATTTTTGTACAGAATGCGCAGGTTTGTTACATAGGTATACACTTGCTATGGTGGTTGGCTGCATCCATCACCCTTTCATCTACATTAGGTATTTTTCTAATGCTATCCCTCCCCTAGCCTTCCACCTCCCAACAGGCCCTGGTGTGTGAAATTCCCCTCCGTGTCCATGTGTTCTCATTGTTCAACTCCCGCTTATAAGTGGGAACATGTGGTGTTTTGTTTTCTGTTCTTGTGTTAGTTTACTGAGAATGATGGTTTCCAGCTTCATCCATGTCTCTGCAAAGGACATAAACTCATCCTTTTTATGGCTGCATAGTATTCCATGGTGTATATGTGCCATGTTTTCTTTATCAAAACTTCTTTAGCCAGATGGGCATTTGGATTGGTTCCAAGTCTGCTATTGTGAACAGTGCCGCAATAAACATATGTGTGCATGTGTCTTTATAGTAGAATGATTTATAACCTTTTGGATATATACCCAGTAATGGGATTGCTGAGTCAAATGGTATTTCTAGTGCTAGATCCTTGAGGAATTGCCACACTGTCTTCCAGAATGGCTGAAATAATTTACACTTTCACCAACAGTGTAAAAACATTCCTGTTCCTCCACATCCTCTCCAGCATCTGATGTCTCCTGACTTTTTAATGATTGCCATACTAACTGGCATGAGATGGTATCTCAGTGTGGTTTTAATCTGCATTTCTCTAATGACCAGTGATGATGAGCTTTTTTTCATATGTTTTTTGTGGTTTTGCCAGTATTTTATTGAGGATTTTCACATTGATGTTCATCAGGGATATTTGGCCTGATATATTCTCTTTTTTATTGTGTCTCTGCCAGGTTTTGGAATCAGGATGTTGCTGACCTCATAAAATGAGTTAGAGAGGAGTCCCTCTTTTTCTACTGTTTGGAATAGTTTCAGACGGAATGGTACCAGCTCCTCTTTGTACCTCTGGTAGAATTCAGCTGTGAATCCATCTAGTCCCGGGCTTTTTTTGATTGGTAGGCTATTAATTACTGCCTCAATTTGAGAACTTGTTATTGGTCTATTCAGGGATTCAACTTATTCCTGATTTAGTTTTGGGAGGGTGTATGTGTCCAGGAATTTATCCATTTCTTCTACATTTTCTAGTTTATTTGCACAGAGGTGTTTATAGTATTCTCTGATGGTAGTTTGTACTTCTATGGAATCAACAGTGATATTCCCTTTATCATTTTTTATTGTGTCTATTTGATTCTTCTCTCTTTTCTTCTTTATTAGTCTTGCTAGTGGTCTATCTATTTTGCTAATATTTTCAAAAAACCAACTCCTGGATTTATGGATTTTGTGAAGAGTTTTTCGCTTCTCTATCTCCTTCAGTTCTGCTTTGATCTTAGTTATTTCTTGTCTTCTGCTAGCTTTTGAATTTTTTTGCTCTTGCTTCTCTAATTCTTTCAATTGTGATGTTAGGGTGTCAATTTTAGATCATTCCCACTTTCTTCTGTGGGTATCTACTGCTATAAATTTCCCTCTGAGCACTGCTTTAGCTCTGTCCCAGAGATGCTGATACATTGTGTCTTTGTTCTCATTTGTTTCAAAGAATTTATTTATTTCTGCCTTAATTTTGATATTTCCAGAGTTATTCAGGAGGAACTTGTTAATTTTCATGTAGTTGTGTGGTTTTGGGTGAGTTTCTTAATCCTGCATTCTAATTTGATTGCACTGTGGTCTGAGAGACTTTTTGTTAGATTCCCGTTCTTTTGCATTTGCTGAGGAGTGTTTAACTTCCAATTATGTGGTCAGTTTTAGAATAAATGTGATGTGGTGCTGAGAAGAATGTATATTCTGTTGATTTGGGGTATAGAGTTCTGTAGATGTCTATTAGGTCCACTTGGTCCAGAGCTAAGCTCAAGTCCTGAATATCCTAGTTAATTTTCTGTCTCATTTATCTAATATTGACAGTGGGGTATTAAAGTCTCCCACTATTATTGTGTGGTAGTCTAAGTCTCTTTGTAGGTCTCTAAGAACTTGCATTATGAATTTGGGTGCTCCTGTATTGGGTATATATATATATATATATATATATTTAGGATAGTTAGCTCTTCTTGTTGCATTGATCCCTTTACCATTAGGTAATGCCCTTCTTTGTCTTTTTTTATCTTTGTTGGTTTAAAATCTGTTTTCTCAGAAATTAGGATTGCAACCCCTCCTTTTTTTGCCTTCCATTTGCTTGGTAAATATTCCTCTATCTCTTTATTTTGAGCCTATGTGTGTCTTTGTACTTGAGATGGGTCAGCCTAAAATCTACTTAATAATCAACCTTTGGCAAAGTCTCAAGATACAAAATCAATGTGCAAAAATCACAAGCATTCCTATACATCAATAATAGACAAACAGAGAGCCAATTCATGAGTGAACTCCCATTCACAATTGCTACAAAGAGAATAAAATACCTAGGAATACAACTTACAAGGGATGTGAAGGACCTCTTCAAGGAAAACTACAAACCACTGCTCAAGGAAATAAGAGAGGACACAAACAAATGGAAAAACATTCCATGTTCATGGATAGGAAGAATCAATATCATGAAAATATTGCCCAAAGTAATTTATAGATTCAATGCCATCCTCATCAAGCTACCATTGACTTTCTTCACAGAATTAGAAAAAACTACTTTATATTTCACATGGAACTTAAAAAGAGCCTATATTTCCAAGGTAATCCTAAGCAAAAAGAATAAAGCCAAAGGCATCACAGTACCTGACTTCAAATTATAAGGCTACAATAACCAAAACAGCATGGTACTGGTACCAAAACAGACATGTAGACCAATGGAACAGAACAGAGGCCTCAGAAATAATGCCACACAACTACAACCGTCTGATCTTTGACAAACCTGACAAAAACAAGCAATGGGGGAAGTATCTCCTATTCAATAAATGGTGTTGGGAAAACTGGCTAGCCATATGCAGAAAACTGAAATGGGACCCCTTCCTTACACCTTATACAAAAATTAACTCAAGATAGGTTAAAGACTTAAACATAAGAGCTAAAACCATAAAAACCCTAGAAGAAAACCTAGGCAATACCATTTAGGACATAGGCATGGGCAAATACTTCATGACTAAAACACCAAAAGCAATGTCAACAAAAGCCAAAATTGACAAATGGGATCTAGTTAAATGAAAGAGCTTCTGCACAGAAGAAACTATCATTAGAGTGAACAGGCAACCTACAGAATGGGAGAAGATTTTTGCAATCTATCCATCTGACAAAAAGCTAATATCCAGAATCTACAAGGAACTTAAACAAATTTGCAAGAAAAACAACCCCATCAAAAAGTGGGCAAAGAATATGAACAGATACTTCTCAAAAGAAGATATTTATGCAGCCAACAAACATATAAATAAAAGCTCATCATCACTGGTCACTAGAGAAGCACAAATCAAAACCACAATGAGATACCATCTCATGCCAGTTAGAATGGTAATCATTAAAACGTCAGAAAATTCCAGACTAGTGGAGAAATAGCAACATTTTAACACTGTTGGTGTGAGTATAAATTAGATCAACCATGATAAAAGACAATTCTGCGATTTCTCAAGGATCTAGAACCAGAAATATCATCTGATCCAGCAATCCCATTACTGGGTATATACCCAAAAGATTATAAATCATTCTGCTATAAAGACACATGCATACATATGTTTAGTGCAGCACTGTTCACAACAGCAAAGACTTGTAAACAATCCAAATGCCCATCTGGATAAAGAAAACTTGATAAAGAAAATGTAGCACATATACACCATGGAATACTATGCAGCCATAAAAAAGAATGAGTTCATGTCCTTCACAGGAATATGGATGAAGCTGGAAACCATCATTCTCAGTAGACTAACACAAGAACAGAAAACCAAACGCTGCATGTTCTCACTCATAAGTGGGAGTTGAACTATAAGAACACATTGACTCAGGGAGGGGAATTTCACACACTAGGGCCTGTTGGGGGGTAGCAGGGTAGGAGACGGATAGCACTAGGAGAAATACCTAATGTAGATGATGGGTTGATGAGTGCAGCAAACCACCATGGCAGGTGTATACCTATGTAACAAACCTGCACATTCTGCACATGTATCCCAGAACTTAAATTATAAAAGTTAAAAATAAAGAAACTCTAGTGCCAACTTGCAATGTGAAGCAAATGCCAGCAGTTTCAGACTCATGAGTAAGGAAAAACTAGAAGTCTGTACAACTCAGAAAAAGTTACTGCTTTATCAGCAAAATAATTTTAATATGTGTTCTGTTAGCTGTATTAACTGGAGTGTATGAGCCATCTTTTAAAAAGAAACAAACGACAATAACAAAGTTCATTTCTAGTCTTGTAATGCCAGAAGCACAGACAAAAAAATACATTCAGATTTTGTCCAGAATTTTAGGGAAAGTTTATGTTCACATCTACTATGAGAATTTTGAATGCTAAAGCAATTAGCTTCTCCTCTCCATTGAGAAGTTCCATCATCCTATCCATAAAATTGGCGATTTGACAAGAGTTCTAAGTCAATTACTTCTCTCCATAATACGTAAGAAGTCACATTCTTTTATTCCTATCTAAAACAAAGGTTAAGAGAATGAGAATGTACATAGAGTTCTGTGGGATCTGTTTGCTGCTGTCATCAAAGAAGAATATTCGCCAAGTCAGAAGAGGGTGGCAGCAGTGGCTTTTAGGGCATGGTGACACCTGCAGTCATGTGTCTGGTCCCATCACAGTCCCAAGACAGTGGCCTGTTTTGTATCAGGCTCAACTCAAGCTTTTTTTTAATTATTTGAGATCTAGACACTCTAGAGAAGGACCCTGGAAAGAGCTGGGAAGAATATCAAATTCCTAGCTTAATGGGCTTCAATATAGAACCAGACACACACAGAACTAGGAACACTAATCAGGAACCCAAGGCAGAAAGCCAAATCACCAAGCAAACAAACAAGGTGAGCTGTCTGCACCTGAGGCACTCACACTTACCCATGATTCTGTTTGACTCCACCAAGTACCAAAGAGGTCAGCCATAGACCTAGGCCTAGGCTAGGCTTCGCCTGTGCTAAGCAGAATTAGCTCATAGATGTCAAGGCTCAGCCAAACTAGGCACAAAAGGCTAAGTGTAAGACTTTTGTCTGGTAGGTAAGTAGATATATTTGCATTTATGCTACTTTGGTTTACTATTAGAACAAGCCTCAGCCTTTTTACAAATCCTCAACCTTTTACAAAGTGCTAAGTCATGAACCCATCTTACTGAAATTAACTGAGGAAAAGTAACATTGTCACTAAGCTCTGCCCATAGGTCAGTAGAAAATGACAAAAGGAGAGATTAGATTCAAAAACAAACATGTAAGTTTCTGCAGAGCTGTCTTGTTTCAAGAATAGTTTAGGAGAAGGATTATTCAAAAATTTTCTGCAAAGAAAAAGCTAGTTATTGCAAAAGATACTTGTGGAACTTACATTAAAATAAGCCCAGCAATCAAAATATACTTTTAGAAGATTCTTGAAATTATTACAACATGTAGGAACCCTAACACATTCCAGTCTAATTCTTTTGTTTTTCTTATGAGAAAACTAAAATTCAAAGAGATTATTTTTGGTGCCTCATGCCTGGAATCCCAGCACTTTGGGAGGCCGAGGTGGGCAGATCACTTGAGATCAGGAGTTTCGAGACCAGCCTGACCTACATGGTGAAACTTCGTCTCTACTAAAAATACAAAACCTTAGCCATGCATGGTGGCACATGCCTGTAATCTCAGCTACTGCAGAGGCTGAGGCACGAGAATCACTTGAACCCAGGAGGTGAAGGTTGCAGTGAGCTGAGGTCTGGAGTTGCACCACTGCAGTCCAGCCTGGGCCACAGAGTAAGACTCTGTCTCAAAAAACAAAAAACAAACAAAAAAAAACCAGATTATTTCTATTACTTTATTTGGCAAGGTAGATAGATTAAGGTAGATAGGGAATGATACCAGACGGAAATATGGATTGATACAAGGAAATGAAAATCACCAGAAATGTAAAACAACAAGGATGAATATATATTGAAAATATCCTGTAAAAGAAAGGATTTTAAAAATCATTCTAACATAAACAAAAGCTGAAAGAATTTGTCAGCATCAATCTGCACTAAAAAAAATGCTAAAGGCCATTCTCCAAGCTGCAGGAAAAAATGATACCAAATAGAAACAAATATACTGGGATTGAAAACAGTAAATAACAAATACATTTTTATTATTGTTCTTGTAATTTCCTTAAAAGACAACTGACTATTTAAAATATATATATATTAAATGGTGGACTTTTTATGTTATATGTAAAAGATGGCACAAAATGCCACAAAGGATAGGTGGAGTGGAAAATAGAATTAAACTATTATAAGGTTATTGCAACAAGAAGTGTAAGTGTTAACTAGGAACTGTGAACTCTGAGGTAGTAAACTTCAGTAAGTTTTATGACTAGAAAAACTACTAAATATTAATAAAACTAGTATAGCTAAGAAGCCAATAGAGCAAATAAAATAAAATACTAAAAAAAAATTTAGTTCATTATTAAGAAAATGATATGGCAAGCCACAGAATAGGAGCAAATCTTTGAAATACATATATTCAAAAAGAGCCTATATCACAATACATAAAGAACTCTTACAAGCCAATAATAATAAGACAAACAATGCAATACAAAAAGGAGAGGCCAGCCACAGTGGCTTATGTCTGTAATCCCAATGATTTGGGAGGCTAGAGTGAGAGGATCACTTAACCAGGAGTTTGAGACCAGCCTGGGAAACATAGCCAAGCCCCATCTCTATATAAACAATCAAATAAGTTAAAACTTTTAAAAATGGGCAAAAAACTTGAACAAGCAAAAGAAGAAATACAAGTAGCCAACAAGCACATGTAAAGGTGCTCAAGGTCACCAGTAATCATAGAAATGCAAATTAAAATTGCAATGAGACACCACTTCAAACTCACTCATATAATATGACCCAACAATTCTAAGTGTTTAATTTTAAAAAATTAAAATCTATATTCACAAAAACATTTGTATATGAATATCTATAGCAGTTTTTTCATAAGAGCTAAAAACTACAAACAACCCAAATGTACATTAGCAGCTGAATGAATATGCCAATTGTGGTATAAATAAAATACTGGTCAGCAATAAAAAGGAACAAACTACTGAAATATGCAACAACACGAATCAATTTCAGTGATATTACATTGAACAAAACAAGCCAAGCACAAAAGAGCACACATGGTATGATTCCATTTATATGAGGTTCTAGAACATGCAAAATTAATCTATAATGATAGAAATCAGAGCAGTGTACTGCAAGGGGCATGAGAGAAATTTCTGGGGTTATGGAAATTCTACCTGCTTTGATCAGGACAGTTGTTGCACAAGGGCATACATTTGTCAAAACTTACTAAACACTGAAAATGGGTGCATTTCCTATTATATAAATTATATTTTGATAAATTTGATTTAAAATAAAATTAAAATGTGCTCTAAGCAAAAATTGACAGTAACAGTTCTTGTCCATGCTCCAACAATAACCATCTGTTTCATTTTAGCCTCCCCAAGTTTCAGTATTCCAATAAGTAAGATGAAGTAGTTGAAATGAATTACTTATAAGCTCTCTTCCATTTGAACTGTTCTTAATGCTAAAATTAATGTAAGTCAGGTACCATCCATAAACTTTCTATACCTAGTGTTATTCATGTACCTTGTATATATAAAGATATATGTATATAGTGAGGCAGGAGACTAGGATCTGGAGGCTGAGAACCTAAGGCCAATTCACATTGACTTCCTAGAACTAAATCAAAAGGAAAACCCCAAGTTTCCACACCTAAATAACAGAAGGACCACAGGCTACTCCCTTTGCAATCTCCCTGGCAGACGGAACATTGAAAGTACCACTGATTGGTTGCTTTCCACAACCAATCAGATGTTTGCATAGGAGTGCAACTTTATAACATAGCTTCAGTCCCTGATTGGTTGCTTTCCACAACCAATCAGACATTTACACAGGGTGTAACCTCTGTAACTTCACTTCAGTCTCTGACTGGTTACTTTCCACAACAAATCAGATTGATTGCAGGCCATTACTTCATTTGCATGGGGGTATACATCAAATGTCCAATGGGAAACCTCTAGAGGGTATTTAAACCCCAGAAAATTCAGTAACTGGGCTCTTGAGTCCTTATGCACAGCCCAGTCCAACTCTGGGGAGTGTATTTACATTTTCTTTTTTTTTTTTATCAATTAATCTTTTTGTATTATACTGTAACTTCTGGCGTACGTGTGCAGATCATGCAGGTTTGTTACAAAGGTATACACATGCCATGGTGGTTAGCTGCATTCATCCCCCCTTAATCTAAATCTCTGCTTCCTGTTGCTTCATTCTTTCCTTGCTCTGTTTTTGCATTTTGTCCAATTTCTTGTTCAAAAGCCAAGAACTTGGAAACCCTCCACCAATAACAATAGCATATGTATCTATACACCTATACACATATGTATATATACAATACATACATTTATATATACAGAGAATAAGAAGCTTCCTTTTTATTTGACATGCTAACTTAATAGTATTATTTTAAAATATCAAAAATGTGGTGTTTTTATTTCATAAACATTGGATATGGTGTTAATTGATCTTTGCAACCACTGTGAGTTAAGGATTACTTATTTTGACCACTTTACTATAAATAAAGGCAACTTTAGTTTCTGTGATATTCTTAGGAATTCAGATTATTAGATCATAGGTTCTACAAAGGTGTTCTTGAACAGTCCTACTGCTTAGACCAAGTGAGCTTCACATGCTGCCATTGGCTTTTTCAGAATCAGAAGTAGCATCTAACACCCTTCATTCATGTGTTCCGGAATTAACTGTGTTCACCCACATCCCTAGTCATCATTTACTGATCTTGCAGTATTCATAGTATATCAGAATGAAATAAATCCCAAAACATTCGTTAAAGCAGGGATTCTCGAAGTTACCCGTTCATAAGAGTCATCTTCTACCACCTCCAACAGACCAAGTGAGTGAAAATTCCTGGGAAGGCCTGGGATCTATATTTTTTAAGCACAGCTTTTCTTCATCCCACCCCACACACAAGGACTTTTAAGATCAGGGAAGTCTGGGAAACACAGGCATAATGTGAGAAACCATAGAATTTACCCCAGAGTCTTGGCAAGTCTCTTCTCAAAGACATTTGACGCATTTAGTGTGCTTGGATTTGGATTACCTCTTTTTCTAAAGTCTTGCTGGTAATTAGAGAGGAGGAGGTGGGTGGCAAACTATAACCAGACAGCCAGATTCTGAAGCCAAGAGAGACATTGCTGTGGTGTTGTCTCCGTTATGGTCACGCAGTCACCTCGACATCAAGCAGATGTCCAACCCAGATCCTACACATCAAAATAAATCACGGCATTTTTCATTCAAAATAGCCAGAAAGTTCACTTCCAAAGCAAGGGCCCTAATGTAAACAAATGTTCATGTAGACATTGGGTATGTAGCTGACAGCCAAATATTGGAACTATGCAGAGCAGCTAGAAGAGTGGACCACAGGCAGGGTTGCAAGTCCAGAAGACAGCTCACTTAAAACATCATTTTTAAAACCTACATTCTTAAAGCCTTAAAGACAAGACTCAAATCTGATCCAGGAATAACCGTAGCTGCCATCTCTAATTTAAAAGGCAGGTGATAATCTCATTTTCCAGCCCTCCTGTCATGTGAAGGTTATTTATCTTTCCATAGATCCGTAACCTGCCACTATCCAGGTTTCCTCAGGAGCCTGGAAGGCGTATAGTGGCTACATAAGCCAGATCAGGGGATTGAAGGACAAGCTTAGTCCACAGTCCAGAGGGAATCAGCACAGCTCAGTCTTCTTAAAATCCCCTTTGCTCAGTTTGTTATGTTGGTTTAACAGTGACTAAGGAAACAGGAAGTCACTAGAGAGTAATGGATCTTCCCAAGGAAAGTATGTGTGCCTCTCTAACCAGCTTCAGTGGGGTTGGGGTGCAGAGGAAAATTTACATATTCCAAAACTGACAGGGAAATTTTGATCCAAATCTCTCCCTCTTCCTGGTTTATAAATGGACAGTTTCAGAAGGACCAGCTTGTTCAGTCCCAGGAAAACTTCAACAACATCAGACCAGGAAAGGAGACAATATCCAAAAGATTATCTGTGGAATCAGACGAGATTGTTTTTTATTGTAAAAGTTCTGGAAATTCTTTAGCAAATGTGCTAGTAACATTCTTAAAATATCAAAACCTGTAAAAGTTTTTCTACTTCTATAACATTGCTTGGTCAACCAGGATTCTCTAATTCAGTAACTTCCAATTACTGAATGCCAGGTCTTTTTAAAAATACATATTCTAAGCCCCACCTTAATGCAGTGGTCTTGGATGAGATCTGGAAATATGTGTAGTAGAAACCCTGACAAAATTATAACTAGCCTACAATTTGCTCAACCCAAAAGTTTCATAAAGCAAGAAATCAGAAAGAAAATATGACATATGGACATCTTTAACATATAACACTTTATATGAAACTAAAATATAAACATATGCATTTGACAGACTTTCATGTTGAGTATGGGCTTTTTCTCATATAGGTCTAGTGACTAAAGAGTAAAGCCATCTTTCTTGTATATTTCTCACACAAAGTCAAGATATACAATCTCCAGTTTCAGTTTCTTTGAAGTCTTCAAGACTGTAAAAAAATAGGAACATAACCTCTTAGATTTTTACAACTTTCTAATCACTTACAGTTGTCTTGTCCACATACAACAACAAATAAATGGTATCACTCTCTTCACACTCAGATTGTATCAATTTACATTATTTACATTGCATCATTAGCAGGCTTAGGAACAAACAACGGTAACTGGTAAGCACATACAATCAAGCAAAGTGTGCAGAAATGCTCTGGAATACTAGAGAATGAGCTACAAACCAGGATTAGTCAGCTTGCTGTGGTCACTAGTCAATATCTTACTGAAGTTAAGGAGAAAGTTTGTTAAACAAATGAGTTGAATAAGACTCATTATCTCTGTACAATATTTCTAAAGAGCTCTACACATAAATAATTATGATGGTTATCTAAGTTTGGGAAACATTACCCTAAATCAGAGTTTCTCAAACTTAAATGCGCATACAAATTCCCTGAAAGTCTTATTAAAATGCAGATTCTAGAGATCAGTATGTCTTGGGTGGAGTCCCAAAATCTAGCAGTCTCCTAGCTTTTATCAGAGTAAGAGCTCTAACTGAGCTCTCTACAATGTCACACGTTTTATTCAGTTGTGGCAGCAAAATTGTAGCTGAAAGTGGATTTTCTTGCATTTTAACCTTTTTAATTAACTTTAATTTTTTTAAAGAGTTTCTCAACCAATTATTCTCAATAACAGTGTAAGATTGTTTTTCATTTTTTTCCAACCATTTTCTGAAATAAAGCTTCGGTTTAGTAGAAAGAAGTGTTAGGGAGCAGTCACAAATGTGGCATTTTCTATCGATGTCAACATTACCGACTCTGTTCCTCTGTCCACACAGTAAAATAGAAATCAATCTATTTGTTCTTGTAACCTTTGGCTTACAGGGGAGAAAGTTATATTTATAGAAAACTTTATCGTGATGCCTTCCTCTAACTCTCTCTTCTAATTCTTGCTGTACAGTTTAGATTTAACTAATAACAGTAGCTAACAGAAAACCAAAATAAGTGATTTCTTGTCAGCAAATGCCCCCAATGAGTCACCGCAGAAAAGATAGCCCTGGAGTTTGACGGTGGGACGAGAAAAAAGTAGAGGCAGTGCTGACAGGTTTTCTCCTGCTGCAAGTGATTTATTTCAACTGTCAACACATCACATAAGAAATGTACAGTCAGAGTCCCATTTCCTCCCATTCCTATGGTTCATACCATGATTGCCACTTGATCAGACCCATTTTTTGAAATCCGCGGCTTTTCTCTAAAACCAGCCACCAAACTCTGATTGTGATAAACTCACCCACTGGGTGAGATTATGGGGACTGACATCACTATAGAAGGAGCATTTGCTCCAGGTGGCCTGAGAGAAAGCAAGTCTGAACCCATGCACTGGAAGGGCAAGGCTGGGTCTCTGTAGAGGCTAGAAATGCAGTCCTCAATTGTCAAAAAGCCTGCCAGCTCTCGTGTGCAGAGTCACGAAGAGAAAATTAACACAGCTGGCTCTCCCTATGAGCCAGAATGCTCCACAAATACCTTATCTTTACTACTGACAACATTTACTATTGAAAATTCATAGGTAAGATCTTAAACTCCTGCTTAGGTGGAAACTGTGACTTTAAAAACACGCAGGGCAATTCTCTGGGTCTATTTGTCTTCAAAATCACAGCAACTTTTTTAGGGAATAGAAGAGACTGAGCAGGAAGCCTACCAAATAAATGGGCTGTTAGTAGCTAAGTCTGGCAGGGCAGTCATGCCCACATTCCCAAGTATTTTTTTAAATACCAAGTATTTTTTAAAGTTCTGTTCCTTTAGAAACCAGAGAGCCCTTTCCGAATATAATAGGCACTGTGAACCCTTTTCTCAGGACACAAAATCAACCTTCTGTATATGACTTTGAGGTGACTTAGAGAGCTTTATCCTCTGCATGGATACCAGGTTACAAATTCCCATTGTAATACAATATGAATAGTTCTCTAAGCCATTCCACAGAAAAGAAAGGTGTCAGTAAATAAGCACTGTATACTCTGCTCGGGGTAAGAAGCTCAGCTACTTCTGTCCTTCTGAAACCTATCTGCCATCAGCCCCACACCAGGAAAATGTTGGGGCGGTAACAGGAATAACCTACTGTGAAGTTCTGATAGTCACCAGCTTCCTGTGCTGGGGCCAATGGAACAGGCTTTGGTTATCTAAGATAATTCATTTGGTGCCAGCTACAGTGCCTGTTTAATTGTTCAGCGTTTCATGTCCGGGAACTCCTTTCTAATGACTGACTGCCCGTGGCGTCACTGCCATTCTGAATCATGCAAATGAGGATGTCATATCCTCTGACTCAAGATGCTTTATCTCATTGAACATTATTTTGAGAACTGCAAACAGAGTTGGTCTTTCCTTAGATTTGATTTCTCAAACACATCACTTTTCCTTTTCTCACGGGGATCCAGCTGATTCTGAAGGAGACTGGGAAGTGTGCAAGGGGGAAATCCTATGGAACTGAGCTTGGGAAGCAGGCATTTGCCAGCAGGGACATTCTCCTCCTTTGCTGAGAGGCTGTGATCTGCAGCCCTTGCCAAATCTGTTGCAGTAGCTAATAGTACGTTTCCATGTATGTACTTTTCTCCCAATTTTCCCCAAGGAAAGGGCGAGTCAGGATATACACGCATAGCATGCAGGACTGAAATAGCCCTGTTTAAGTAGTTAAGTATCTATTAAGTGAAGTTCCTTGACTTTGGGTATTCTGAGCACCAGTGCAAAAATCACAGTATTCTGCACTAGTCAGGCAGCATCTCCCTAGGTCAACTACCTGTGTATTCCTGAAAGGCAGAATACACGGGGCTTATGAAAACAGATATTAGAGATAGGATTTGAGTCCTTGGGCTTGTTGTGTGACTTACTGGTTATATGAACTTAGACAATTTACTGAACTCTCTGAGCTTAAATTTACTCATTTATAAAATGGGGTAATACTAATATGTATCTCATAGACTTATTGTAAGGATAAAATTCATAGATATACTGCATACAAAGTTCCTAGATCAGTGGCTGGCATATGTAACATACTGAGTGATGCATACGTTAAGTGCTTGTGATGATTAGCTGCTACTATTACACCAGGTATTCTTGAACATTTCTTTAACTCAGCATTAAAGCCAGGAGAGACATGTTACATTTACTTTAAAGGATAAAAGACACTATAGCATAGACTTGGGAGTTTGGTAGTTCATCACACTGGGAAATGCTATAGCAGTTAAAAGTCAGCAAAGTTTAAAATTATCTCTGAATGATCTATGTGTTTAATGTCTTCATCTATTAAGTAATAATAAAGTCTTCCTCATGAGATTTTAACAGTACTTAAATCAAAGGAAGTTAAACATCAAGCCCACAAGGATTAAGTGTACAATTAGTCATCATTACCACTAAAAAGTGACATAAGCTTAAATATATACAAACCATAGAATATAGGCAGCAGGCATCCATTCATTTAAAAACCACTGATGTTGCACTACTGTGTGCCAAGCATGGTTCTACACATCTTATTTTAAAATAACTCATTTAACCCTCATAGTAGCTCTAGAAGGTAGGTACTGTTACCTAGCACTATTTTAAATATGAGGAAACAGAGGCCACTCCATCACTAACTTGCAGACTCGGGATTCACTCCCAAGCTCCCAAGACCATGTTCTTTCAGTGCTGTCTAATAGAACTTTCCACAATAATGGAACTGATTTGTCTGTGCTGCCCAGTACGGAAGGCCCTTGGCACACGTAGTAATTGAGCTCTTAAAATGTGGTGAATATGCTTGAGGAATAGAATTTTTCATTTCATCTCATTTTAATTAATTTAAATTCAATTTAAATAGCCACAGGTAGCTCGTGGCTATTAGACATCACATGCCTAGACCACCCTGTTGCATTGCTTTATTAAAGGGCCAGTTCCACTGAAGAAACTAGTGGAGACCCTTATCCACACTGTTCTTGTTCCACACTTGCCTACACCGGTTGTCGTTTCTTCATTTGGGATCTTTATTACTATCTTCTTTAAAAAATAAGTGGTCTTTTTTGATACATTGATTATCTTCAGTAAAATGAGATTTTGCCTTCAAAATACTCCACTAATAATGGCTCACTCTGTAACTGTTTATCCCTTGTGCCTACTTGTTATACTTGCTTGAAGTCAGACACTTTTCTATAGCCATAGGTCACAGGCAGGCAGTTTTCTGCACATGTCTACCCCATGTTCTCTGGTTAGGACATGAGTTCTATTTTGCTCTCTTTTGTAGAGCAACTGCTTTATTGTTGTCTGAGCTGAAAATGGAGGCTTGCTGGACAAAAGTAGACATCGTATCACTTTTTATGTAGTACCATCAAACTTGGCTTTCTATTGATCCACCAAATTATGCTTTTACTTTAGCCTGTATTTCATAAAATTAACTACCCTAAGCATGCCTGTCTCATGCCAAATGGCCAGTCCCTCATCTCCAACCTCTGTCTCCCTCTGCACCATTCTAATTTGCCAAGTGTAACGTGTCCAAGTTCAGAGAGACTCAGGAAAACAAAAATCACAAAAAACTATTTTTTTCTCCTGAGTTAAATCAATATTGCAACCAAGAAAATAATTTCATTTGAATGACAGTATATGCATCTTGCTTTCCATTCCCATTTTCTTTAATTATCTGTGCTGTGATGCTCGATCCAAACAAGTACTGTCCTATTTGTCATCAGGGCAGAGAGTATGACTCTGTCACTTTTACTCAAGTCCCTCATACAGCATTGCTTGTAATCGTCATTTTCAAAACTGCATTTCCAAAATCACAACTGGAATCATTTTGCTTAGAAGTCACATGACAGAAGCCTCACAGACAAACCTGAAATCTTAAACAAGCTTTAAAAATATGGCATAATGATTATACAATAATGTCTAAAAGCGAGTGGCATGTTCAGGTAATTCAGTTTGATTTGCTGTGGTCAGAGTCGACTGGGTAGCTCATGTGCAAATCTTCTTCTAAGTCATTTCCTCTCTTTGTTTTCAGACTGGATTTCCAAGCAAAATATTCATGTTTTTTTCTGTTAATAGACTGACTCAGCCTTGCCACAATTTTGTGGGCAGAGAGGGTATGTGTGTTATGTATTTATCTTATCCATCGTTGTATAATATTAGGGTGGTGATTCTGAGATATGTTAATTTTTCTTGTTTTCACTGGATTCTTTTCTTTCCAACCTTCATTCCTATTGATGTGTTCATAGGTTATCATTTGTGTGACTTCTGAGACACAATGAATCAAAGGGATTAAAAGATCACTTGGATACACAATTTTTTCATTGATGTAATAGTGGGCACTTGCCTCTACATGTAACAGAAATTTTTAAAAAAGAAGAAGCTTCATGTATTGCTCTCAAGAGAGCTAACGTGGGGTTAGCAAAAGACTTTCAGTCAACACTCGCATTCATGTCTCATAAATGTTGAGACCTGAGCAGCCGTCCCTGCTAGGTGGGTTTCTATGGGTGGGTAGGAGTTTACTTTGAAATAAACTGTAGAATTTCTCTAGGAAGCCAAGCTACATGAATTCATCAATTCTGAGTTCAGAATTATGAAAAAGTAAGACCAGTTTTAAGTTTTACATTTTGAAGCATTTTAATGTAAGCATGATAGTTTACAACTGCTGTGAGTGGGAAAAAAAGTTCTCTGTGTTCTTGCTTCTAATTTGGTTTGAATCCACAAAGTATATATCAATCAGAAAGTAACTCTTTGGATAGGAGAAAAATAGAATTCATAGACACGAAAATAAATAAATTTAAATCACGGATGTTTATTATTGATCTTTAGAAGGTACAAAGTAGCCACAAATTATGGGTACCATTTTCTTCCATTTTATTTTTACATTCCTGAAACTTGGGATATGCATTTATTCAATAGTCCACGCTGCTAGGCAGAGGGAACACAAGAAAAATAGATATAAACTTTGCCCTCAAGAAGCTCACAATCTACTTAGAGGGTATTAACATATATATTTTAAACAAAAGTCCTTGAGTGAAGTTATAGGAATATGAACGGAATATCAGAAAAGCACAGGGGAAAGGCATCTAACCCATCAGGCTTCCTGGAGGAGGTGGGATCTGGTCTGCAATTGAAGAATATGTAGAGGGTCTATGTGAAAAGGAGGCTAAGGAAGAGCAAAGGGGCTGGAAGGAGGAGCATCGTGCACAGGAGAATGAAGTGTTCCCACACTGCCAGAGGGAAAACCATGAGGTAGAGAGTAATGAGAGCTAAGCCTGGAGAGGCCAACAAGATCCTGATCTTCAGGGTCTTATTTATAGCACATGGTGGAAAGCATTCTGCAGTTTTCAGCAAAGGAGAAGACATGTCTGATTTTGGTTTTAGTGGTGTATGAGTTGGTTTGTGCTGCAAAACAAACTGCCTCAAAACCTAGAGGTTTAGAAGAATTAATAGTTAGCCCATGATCCTGAGGGCAGTTCTTCTGAGCAAATCAGCTCAGTTCACTCTTCCTGGCCCTCTCCTGTGTATGGGATCAGCTGCAAAATTGGCCGGCAGCTAGATGATCCAAGCTGGCCTCACGTACATGCTGGTTGGAGGCTGTCTGCCGGAGCTCCTTGGTTTTCCCCCATGGGGTCTTGTATGCACCAGCAGGCTAGCTTGAGCTCACTCACATGGTCTCAGGGTTCTGGGACAAGCAAGAATGAAATCTGCCAGGGTATTTGAGGCCCAAGCTCACAATGTGGACAATGTTATCATCACCACATTCCAT
The DNA here is from genome assembly GCA_963573385.1 of Cacajao melanocephalus. Lineage (NCBI taxonomy): Eukaryota > Metazoa > Chordata > Mammalia > Primates > Pitheciidae > Cacajao > Cacajao melanocephalus. Next base: position 17,877 of record CAUYLG010037593.1, read on the forward strand.
TTCTTAAAGCCAGTCACAAGGCCAGCCTAGATTCAAGAGAGGTGTAGTGGAGAGGAATAGGCTCACTTTTAATGGGAGAAACTGCAAGTTTTATCAAACTGGTACAGAGAAGTACAACCAAAGACAAGAAAGCCAGTTAGGAGATACTGTGTACTGTCCCCTAAAAATGAGATAATGGGCCTAATTAAAAGAAGTGATAGCAATGGAGAAAAGGAAACCAACTTAAGAAACTTTCATGGATAAAATGGCAGAATTTCATGATTGATTGGATCAAGATGAGGAAGACGAAATCTCTAGTTTGACCAAAAGAAACTAAATATTTATGTGTCTTAAGTGTTTATTGAATTATCTTAACAACATACCAATGGGCAATCCTTATGCAAGTATCAGGTGTGCATCAAGAAAGTAGAGAAGAATGTGGATCAATTTCATTTAGCTCATATTAAGTTAACATTCCCAGTTCTAGTGCCAATTAATGCCCTTACCTTCAAGGAACTAATACTTCAGTTCAGGAAACAAAGTAGAAAATCAGGTAATAATAGAAAATAGTAACTGATCAAATGATAAAATATATAGTAAAGATAGAAACTGATACAGAAAAGAGAAGGAATGTTCGGAAGAATCAGGGAAGTCTTCATGGAGCAGGTGGGACCCAAATAAGGTAGATTTTATAATCAAAAAGTCTCATAAATATTAGTATCATATTAATTTATCTGAGTATCATCTATCTGACTAGTATACATACTTTTTAATCTCTTTTCCACATTCTATTGTTAAGAGAATTGAAAAAAAATAGTTATTTAAATCATGGTCAATATCCTGTGGTTCAGACGAGGAACACCGATTAAGAAAATCTGGTTTACACATTATTTCTTGGACTTCAGACTCTAGTTGTTAAAATCTGTCAAAACTTGCACCAGTAATGAGCCAATCATCCAGTACAAAGGCATGCTAGGAGCAAAGCCAGACTGAACCAAGAGAAGGTATTAGGAAACCAGCAGGGATCTGAGGGGGTGGAGGAGGTTGGAGGGAGAGAAAGAAAGGCTAGGTTGTAATCCTGGAGACAAGATCCTATTAGCAAAGAGGCCTAGGGAACATTCACTGCAATTTAGAAGAGAAAACAAAGTCTAGAGGAAACCCACAGTGTCTGGCACATAGCAAATAACAATTTTTAAATGAATCTACAGATAGATAGATGAGTGCAAACCAGGGAGTGTTGAGGGAAGGTATTAAGCTGTCATTCTGACAGTTTCACACAGTGTGGAAATAGGAAATGAAGAGTAGCAGACACAAGCAGGAAGCACTTTCCACCAACCTCCCATGATGACCAGTGCCCTTGGGAGATGGAGACACAACGGAGAGTCAAGATCTTTGGGATCATCATGGCTCAGGAAAAGAGGTCACCATCTAAGAGTCCTTCAAAAGTGCCTGGAGCTCCTGTGTGAGGGCACAGGATGGACATGCATATTTCTAAATTCTTCAAATATCCAGCAAGGATGCTGTTCACATAATAATTCATTGAGTTTGGGGAAGAGTTGAATCAACATGCAGATCCTAGAAACAATCAGAATGGTGCTACAGCGGAATCGAGGGCAACCACAAAACAGTAGAAACATTCTCCCCCTAAATCAAATTAAGGTATCTGAAATCCCGGCTTCTGCAGAAATCTAGCTACCTGGAAAGTCTCCTTTGACCACTACTGCTATCACTGACTACTTCTTGGAGTCCCTAGTGGATGTCTAATCTAGGCTTCGAAATAAATCCAATCAGCTAGGACTTGGCTGATGGATCAGATGTTTCTTTCTCACCTGCCTAGCTGCCTTCTGGTTTACGTGATATGCCATCATTCAACACCCTGCCTTTCATTCTAGGTGCATCCATTTGTTTCTTTTTTCTTTTCTTTTTTTTTTTTTTTTTTTCTGAGACAGAGTCTCAATCTGTCACCCAGGCTCACTGCAACCTCCACCTCCTAAGTTCAAACAATTCTCTGCCTCAGTCTCCTGAGTAGCTGAGATTACATGTGCCTGCCACCACGCCCAGTTTTTTTTTTTTTTTTTTTTGTATTTTTAGTAGAGACAGGGTTTTACCATCTTGGCCAGCTGGTCTTGAACTTGTGACCTAGTGATCCACCCACCTCAGCCTCTCAAAGTGCTGAGATTACAGGCATGAGCCACCACACCCAGCTGCATCCACTACTAATTCACATTTTGGCTTCTGCCTGACTCTGGTCTGCCCTGCAGGAGATCATGGCTGCTATGAAGAACAGTCACAGTGTCAAGTATGTATGATGTTAGGCAAAGACACCCTGTGACATTCTCGGGAGGAAATTAAAGGAATATTCTACCCTACCGCAAATATTAGGCATTTTAGTGAAAATTGTTGAAAAAATTTACCGTTAAGAACTCACTAGTGTCTCTTTGTTATTGTTTTTTCTTTCTATTTCTTTTTTTGGGGTTGGGGGGAGGCTTTTTTCATCTTTCTTTTGTTTTGCTTTTGCTGCTATAAACTCACAAAGGAATAAAAAAATCTTTGTTCCTTTGCTTTCACCACTGATAGAAGGTGCTAGCATTTGTGCTTTTTAAAGCCTAAATGCTCCTTCAACTATAACTCCAGGGGAAAGTACAGTTTTCATATTTCAGATCCATAAAGACAGATGAAGTCAAAAAGAGAAATGGAAGGTGATGTTTTGAACTGAAGAGAAATGACTCAATTCCTAGAGTTAAAAGAAGGCAGTGGTGACAATGAACTTGAACCATGCCCCCTCCTACCCACACACAAGGTCAGCAGAACCTCTTAAAAAAGGGGCTATATAATGGCTTGAGGCCTGACCACCTGGAAGTCTTCTTATCCTGAGCCCAGAGCCACCCACTTCCTAATGGAACAGATAACCCTAAACAATTAGCATCTCAAAAGAGACAACCATGGGCTGAAGACCAAAGGATTTACCCCAGTCTCCTGGATTGGAAAGCTCCTTGGTTGTTGTAAAGACTAGACACTCGCCAAAACATAACCAAGTTTAAGTATTCAACAAACCCTAATGAACAGGAACTGAGATATTTATTTCACTTAGAAAAATACAGTGGTTTTTGCACACACAAGGGAAGCACAGTGATACCGATTATACAATTTCTTCCGTTTTTATTACCAAGCCTCTCTTTCTCTTAGCTAGAACTGGGCCAGGGATGGATCCAAAAACAAACAGAAACCCATATTCAGAGCAGCCACGTCTCTCACACAACCACTGTTTTGCTGTCAGGCCAAGTTTATCTTTCTGGATCTCTGTCCCTGAGGATAAATTCTCTCCCACAAGATTCAACAATGTCTCCTGCAAATAGGCCTCTGGTGTATCCGCCACATCAGTTAGCCAAATGTGCAGATGATTCTGAATTCCAGAAGTGGGTGAATACATGTGAGACTCAAGCCCTCACGTTGGGGCTCAAAAGAAATTTGATGTTGGAAAAGTGGGAACCCCTGACAGTGGTAAATAGGCATCTTCAGGAGCTGTCTGAATATTAATGTTCCATTAAATGCTGAAACAATCCCAAAATCTCAGTGAACAAACACATTAAGAGTTTATTTCTTGCTGCTCTAGGCCGAATGCTTGTGTTCCCCCAAAATTGATAAGCTGAAATCCTAACCCCAAAGGTGATAGTGAGGCAGGATAGTTCCCTTGACTCCCTTCACAGGCGGGAACTGGAAGGACTCATTTCAGTCAGCCTGCCACAGGCCACTCCTCATGGGAGGGAGCGTGCAAGCGAGCGTGGGAACCAGAGTGAACAAATGATGGAGGCATCCAGTCACTCTTCTCTGGTGGTAGCAGGCTCTATGCAGGCCCAGTAGCAGTGTCCAAGCACCTTACTACCAATCCTCTTTCAGCTCTGCCATTTGGGGATTGCCAAGTGCCAACCAGCTCAGTAGAGGGTCAGGGTGGCAGCCCCTGCCCTCTCAGCACCCGGGTTCTTGTCTAGCATCCAGGAAGAATCAGGTCACATGAACTATTTGAAAGGTGATAAATGTGGAAGACTATTGAGCTGAGCGGTGGGTGGCTTTCAGCAGAAAGGGATGAAGAGGGGATCTTTCCCTGAAGCCCAGGCAACTCCAGTCAGGCCCTCTCCAAAGCTGTACCATCTGAAGTTAGCTGTGTCTAACTGCAGCTGCTGACACTCAGTTGCTTCTCTGCTCACTGCTCAGCTGCTTGTATCCTCGACGCTCAGCCACTTGTGTTGTTCTGCCAGCGAAAGTCTTTTATAGGCACAGGATAGGGGTGAGGCAGGCCAAAAAGGCACCATTTGGGTGGAAAAACACCGTCAGCTGTTTTCACTTAGGGTTGCAGTTCCAGGCTAAGGGTGGGGTTTAGCTGGGAGCCCAGCCTTTCTGTATCAAAAGTACTAGAAGCTTGGGCCTTTGGGCAATGGTCACATATCCTATAGTCTAAGGCTGGCTGGGTAGCGACTGCCCTCATTGGGCAAGCATGTGTTCTTCACAGTTCTCACCAGTTCCTACTGCTTTGCTACACTAAAGGTGTCAGCAACCATTTATTGCACTTGCTGAGCACTATGGTCTGAATGTTTGTGCACCTTCAAAATTCATAGGCAGAAATCTTCACTCCTAAGGTGATGGTGATAGGAGGTTGGGACTTCAGAGGGGGATTAAGTCGTGGGGGCTGAGCCCTCATAAATGGGATTAGTACCCTTATAAAAGAGTCTCAAGAGAGACTCCCCCCTCTGACATATAAGAAAACAGAGAAAAGATTATGTTGACTGGGTACAGTGGCTCATGCCTATAATTGCATATCAGGAGGCTGAGGTGGGAGGACTGTTTGAGGCTAGGAGTCCAAAACAAGCCAGGACAATACAGCAAGACCCCTTCTCTACAGAAAATTTTTAAATATTATCCAGGCAAGGTCGTGCACACCTGTAGTCCCAGCTGCTGGGAGGCTTAGGTGGGAGGACTGCTTGAGCCTAGGAGTTCAAGGCAGCAGTGAGCCAGGACTGCAGCACTGCACAACAGCCTGGGCGACAGAGTGACCAGTAAGCAATCCCTTACCAGATACCTATCCTGTAGGCCTTAACCTTGGACTTCCCAGCCTCCAGAACTGTGAGAAATGAAAGTCTGCTGTTTATAAGCTACCCAGTCCATGATAATTTGTTCTAGCAGCCTGAATAGACTAAGTCACAAGCTCACATAAGAATCAAATGAAGTCAGCAGGAATCTATGCTCCATGTAGGCATTCAGGGATGCAGTTTCGTGCCATCTTGTGGTAGCAGCATGTTGTAAGGCTTCATATTTCTGTACATTAAGCCAGTGATAGGATGAGAGCATGAAGAACTGCATGTGAGAAGGTTCATGGCCCAAGACTCGAAGTTGTGTGCAACACTTACCTCCAAATTCCATTGACATGAATTCAGGCACATAAAACCCCACCGTACTGGTGTGTTCTCACATTACTATAAGGAAATATCCAAGACTGGGTAGTTTGTAAAGGAAAGAAGTTTAATTGACTCACAGTTTCACATGGCTGGGAAGGCCTCAGGAAACTTACAATCATGGTGGAGGGCAAAGAGGAAGCAAGGCACCTTCTTCACAAGATGGCAGGAAGAAGAATGACCAAAGGAAAAACTTGCCAAACATAAAACCATCAGATCTCATGAGAACTCACTCACTATCACAAGAGCAGCATGGGGGCACTGCCCCCATGATTAAATTACCTCCACCTGGTCTCTCCCTTGACATACGGTGATTATGGGAATCACAATTCAAGATGAGATTTTGGGTGGAGTCACAGCAAAACCATATCACCCACCATCCTACCACCATCACTGCAAAGAAATATGGGAAATGTGTGCCTAGAAATTAGTGGAAATTAGTCTGGTAAACAACTAACCGGTTTCAAGTCTCAGCCACGGTACATCATAGCTCTTTCTCCCTGCTTGTGTTTCTTCACTCTCCTGGATTAAATGAGCTAATAACTGAGGAAATAACAAAACAAAGTATTAAATTCTGACTACTTTCCAATGGCCTAAACAACTCACAGAATCTTAATTCTTTTGTGAAAGTTAAATCCTGAAAATATTTAAGTAGATCAATTTCTCATTCTAATAACTATTTCATAATAAATTGCTAATTTGTTCTGGTGGTTTTGATGACCAGGCAATGTAAAATACTGGAAATCTAATTTTTTGTTTCTCAGAAATGTACCAATACTGCCTCACTCCATATTTTTGCTAATCTGATGAGAGATTGGCATTTGAGCTCAAGAACCTCTCTAGATTGAGGCCAGCGCTCTGGGGCCTGGAGACTTGGCTTTTGGTAAGCCAAACCGCAGATCCAAAGGTTTCTTGGTGAGTTATAGGAATGGAACTGACTGTGCATGCCCTTGGGGTAGGAGTGTCCACATCAGGGAAGCTACAGAGTTACCTCCTCCTCATCTCAAAAACTGTGAAGTGAGTCTTTGAGGCCAGACAGGTGATCTGCTTGTCTTCCCTTTGGGAGTTCCGGAGACACACAGGGCACACTTTCCTGCCAGACTCTGTTTAATACTTCATGCTGCATTGCCCTTTTATTAACTGCATGCATCCCCAAGCTTATACCAGGAAATTCATTTAGGGAGGGTCTCAGATAGGACTTCTCTTAATATTCTATGAATTTCATCTATCTCAGTCAGCCTCTGGTTTCTAATAAATGCCTTCTAATCTAAACACATTTGAAATCATTCCATTTATCTCACTGTCAATTTTTGTCAAAGATCCTGTTCAGTTAGAGACTGCCAAATACAAGGTAAGAATAATTCAAACGTTTCAGAGACCTATAACGGTGCTGAAGGATTAAGAAAAACTGACAGAAATTTCAAAGAAGAAAGAGCCAAAAATAATTTTTCACATCATGGTTCCCTAAATTTCTGCATATCATCAACTTAGCTGGGGTTTTTTTGCAACACAGATTCCTGAGCCCCACTATTATGGTCTGAATGTTTGCATCCCCCGAAAATTCATATGTTGACAGTTGATCACCAATGCAATGATATTAAGAGGTGGGGACTTTGGGAGGTGATCAGGTCATGAGGTCAGAACCCTTGCAAATGAGATTAATGCCCTTATCAAAGAGATCTGAGGGAGCCTGTTTGCCCCTTCCATCATATGAAGCTACAACTAGAAGGTGCTGTCTCTGAATCAGGAAGTAGGCCCTCACCAGACAGCAGATCTGCCAGTGCCTTGCTCTTAAACTTTCCAGTCTTCAGTGCTGTGAGCAGTAAGTTTCTGTTGTATATAAGCCACCCATGTTTGTTATCACAGCCCAAAAGGACCAACACACCCACTATATACCTATAAACTCACATTCTCTTAAGGATAGAGCTGGGATTCAGAATTTTTAAACAAATTCCCCAGGTGATTCTAATTCATACTAAAGCTGAGAATCATGAAAGAAAAGGCTGATTATGCATCAAAAGAAGGTTGTGAGGGTCACTTGATGAAATGTCTGTATCTTGAGAGAGAACATCTGGCACATGTTTACGAAAGTTTGCTGTCTGTATATTACCGTTATTATATGATAATATGATATGGATCACTATGAAGAGAAAGAGGGAGGTGCCCCTTCCTCCTGCATCAACCCATCATCTCAGGGAAAGCCTGATGTCCTAATAGATAACCCATAAACAGTGATCTGGGTGATTCACTTAAGCATATCCTGAAGGACACCATGCCTTATCCCTGCTTCATACATAGAAGATTAGAGAGAGGGAGAAGAGGCTATGAGGGGACAAATTGCCTCTTTCTTAACTGAGAGTGTAGGGAAGAGGAACACTGAACTTATCCTTCCTCCTTCAAAGGCTTGACCCAAGAGACTCTCTCATAAAGTTTGAGGGTATTTCAGTTATCTGTTGCTATGTAACAAACCACCCCCAGACACAGTGGCTCAAAATAACGATGTTATCTCCATGATTCTACCAATTGACTGGGTTCAGTCGGATGACCTTATTTGGTATTTTTTGTGTAGTGTCAGTCAGATGGCAGCTGGATTTGGAGATCACTGAAGGTTTATGGGCCAGGCATGCAAAATGGCTCACTCATATGACTAGGAATTAATGCTGAATGTCAGCCTGGAGCTCAGCTGGGTTGTCAAGCACAGCACATGTATGTAGCCTCTCCATTTGGCTTAGGCTTCCTGCAGCATTGGTTGGGACATGGCAAGTCTGAGAAGGACTGATCCAAGAGCAAGCCCTCTCAAGATCTAGTCTCATAAGTCCAAGAACATCCCTTCTGATTTATTCTATTGGTTAAGCATGTCACTTGGGCCAACCAAAATACAAGAGCAGAAGAAACAGGCTCCTGTTCTTAATAGGGGATGTGGTAAAGTCATATTGGAAAAGAACATTAAGGGTGAGAGACTGTGGCCACCATCTTTTGAAAATAAAATTTTCTTTAGAATGTGGATCTGAAATATTGTACAGAGATTGTTTTTGTTTTTCTACCAAGGGAACTTGGAAGAAAATGCAAAAGGTACCCAAGATTCTGAGGATGAGCTAATACAGGTCCAAAAGGTGATAGAGAAAGTAGCACTGGGGGAATTCTTAGGGGCCAGCCAAAAATTCCACCCAGGGTCAGCTCCTTGTGGTTCATTGTGCCTTGGAATTATAGCAGAGGTAATAAAGGCTGGAACCATGCATTGCCTGTAAGAATTCCCCTGGGGTGAGGGTTAAGGGCTGCAGAAGGCCACCCTGCAGACCTCTTACATGAAATGAATGGACACCACAACCATATACACACATACCCTGTTCTGACAGCAAAGACCAACACAAAAGGCCCTCCTCCTCTCCTTTTCACTCAGGCTTGGGATGCACTGAGTGAAAAGGGATTGCTCAGAGCATGAACAGGCATTAGAGCAAGAACAAGAGGGAGTGATTGAGAAAAATCTCAAACCTTCCCTTCTTCTCTACCATGTTCCTGAAGCTGAGCTGAAGACCGTTATGGGGGCTAGGGATTCTTGAACGTGACTGAATATTTACTCTACATGAGACTTGAGAGTATAATTACCAGATTGGAATGCAAATCACTAGCTAGGGCTGAATTTATCAGCAGAGGCTGAGATTTCTTAATGGTGTTTTATACTTTTACCTCTTTCCCATGCAAAAGTCCCTGAAAAATCTTAGGAACTTAAAAAATTATGACAGGAGCTTAAAAATAATTTATTCCATTTGGACATTACTAACATGCTCAGATTGCTCCTTGGAACTTTCTGTATGTAAATATCTTTTTGAAATAAAACATTTGACTCACTTTCCACTGGGAAAATCCTGAGAGTTAAACCTAATAGTTGCACCAAAGGTGTTTCTTTGGCAAAATGTAGGTTAAGTATGGAGTGTTCTGGTTCAATAGAAATACCTATTTTTTCCTGGGAATAGAGCTTTGTGATTATTTGTCACTAATCTGCAAGATCCCTGAGGACAGAGACCAAGTGTGCTTTGCCCGTTATTGATTGTATCTCTAGCACTTAACTTGATGCCTCTCACCAACTTAAGGAAGGGATTCAGAGAAGGTTTGTTATATGAATAATTGAATTAGGTTGATGAGTCAAAGAAGCCCAGAACTCTAGCAGCAGAAGAGACTTTTGAGATCATTTAGTTCATTCTACATTGTGATACTAAGTTCCACAGACATTAAAGAACCTAGTCACCATAAAGAAGTATGTCAGTGGTGAAGCAAGAAGTAAAACTCAAGTCTCTTATCTCTGAATTCATGGATTTCCCAAACATACTACGTTTTCTTCTCTACACCATAGTAAAACAGGAGAGCTGAGTACAACCAGACAGATTGAATCCCGCTCTGTCTCCAAGGCAGTATAAGCATTTCCTTGCTTTTTCCCTTTTTCCTTAAAGTGATCTCATTTAAATAAATTAAAAGAGGAAGCTTATAAGTTGAATAGAATCTTCACAAAAACTAAACCCACCTAGAAGGAAATAATGAGGGTGCAAAGGGGGCTCCTGTCTGACCTCATTCAGCAGTCAGTATAGGGTACACCAAAGAACCAAAACATAACACCTCAGTGAACAAACTTTTATTCGTTTACTCATTTATCAATATTCACTGAGCAGCTACATTGTGACAAACACTGTTTTAGGAAATGGGAAGAAGTAATAAATAAGACAAAGTCCTTTCCCACAAGTAGAGTATATTCTAGTTCAGGAGGCAGAAACAAACAACTACATGAACAGGAGCATCTCTGAAAGTGAGTAGTAAATTGGAAGTAAATAAATGTTATGCTGCGATATGGGATAACCGCTGGGAGAGGGTCTCCTTTGGAATAATTAGGAAAGCTTCTCAAAGGTGCTAACATTTCATTTGGAATCTACAAAGAGAAGGAGCTTGCCATACTAAGCATTAAGGAAATATCATTCCAGGCCAAGGGAACAACAAATACTAAGGTTCAGGAGCAATAAGAATTTGAAGGAAGTAGGGAAGAACATCAAGGCAGAGGAAACAGCTTGAGGAAAAGCAAAATAATAAAATAATAAAATTTTACTTAATTTTTTTAAAGTAATGAAAACTTAAAAGTATGAAACTACATTGCATGTTTGGAAACAAGTAATTCAAATATATGCATGGGAATGAGGTTGGAAAGCAAGGTCAAGAGGCTATAAAGAACATTTGAAAGTCTAGACTTTATTCTTCACACAATGGGAAATCAAGAGAAATCTTGAAATGGATGAACGCAGGAAATGGATTGAAGCATAAAGAGGCAGGGAGTTCAGATAAAAAATATTGCCATGGGCCATTTAATATTGGAGGCAGAATCAGCAGAGTGGTATTGGTCATGAAAAGGAATAGAGAGAATTAAGAGAGTCAGGTGGAAGCATAATGTGTGAAGTTACCAATTAGATATAGGATGAGAGAGGGAAGGAGTCAGAAAACTTTATGGTTTCCAAGTTGGACAATGGGGGAATGGAAGTACCTATAGCCAACATCTGGGGGAGCAATTGTGTGGGATGAGTTCAGGTGAGGTCATACCTGGAGGGTTAGACATCTGTGGAATATTACAGAGGGGTGTCCAGCCAACTATTCAGAGTTAAAGTCTAGTCTTGAAAAGAAAGAGGTAAAGATGTATATTTGGAAGTCCTCAGCATATAAAGGGGAGTTGAATCCATGAGGGTGAATGATGTTAACTCTGAAGATGAAAGGAGCTTGAGGAAACAGACAGTTGAGAAGAGGCTATGAAAAATACGTAGAAGAGAACTTTAGGGGATGATTTCATTTAAATGGTGAGAGGACAAAAAAGAACCATCAAAGGACAATAAAGAGGGGTACAGAGTGGTAGGGGGGAGTTAGAAGAGAATATTATGTCAGAAGTTATTGAATGAGAGAAGCAAGAAATCAAGAATGTCAAAAATACCGTCAAAAGCACAGTAGACTGGAGTTGGTGTTGTGTAATTGTTATTTCTGTGGACCAAGTAAATCCTATTCAGGAAGATACTTAGGGCTGCGTTGCTATTCTGAAAATAAGTATAAATTGTGCTGGTCAAAGTACATAGTTTTCTGCTCCAACAAAATCTTTGCCAGCTGTGAAATACCAGTCACTTTAAAACATAATAAAGACCTATTTCACAGTGAGAAGTATTCCTTTTCCCCTCAGACTCCATGTAAATTATGAATAAAGAATGTAACAATTTAATAAATCACTGTACTTTTGAACTAAGCCATAAGAAGAATCTACCAGAAGTGTGATTTAGAAGAAAAACTATAAAAAATATTCTGCTTATTGTTGAACTGAATCAAGGCTTTTATGGAAATAAATGTGATAGTAGTTTATCAAAAAGAGGGTATTTGGAACAGAATAGAAATAAAACAGAATAAAATAGTATTATTTAGCTTCTAAACATTGTCACTTGAATAAATCGTTGTTTATGGATTTCTAATTGTAAGTTGCAGTTTGAGTTTAATCAAAACTAATACCTATCACAAGAATGATTTCATTTTGTCTCCTCTGTATAATTACCAAATTGATAAATATCTTGCATAGGGCATTATCATGAAGGTCAGACCATCCGTTTTCAAAACGCTTTGTTTTCCTTGGAATCTCTCTATATCAACCACCTCCGAGAATCTCTGTTAATGTCATTACAGAGAAATAGAAAATAAAATCTGCCATGTTATTAATATGCCATTAATTTGCAAAGGAGAAAAGTTTAATAGAAATTTAAATAAAAGGAATAGGTGGGGATGGGAAGAAAAAACATATCAAAATGTGAAAATCAAGTAAGACAACTTGTTCAAATTCCAGCAGTCCACAACATACCACATTATACCTGTCTTATAAATTTTCCTCTAAGCGTGGAGTAGAAAATTAAATTACCACATTTCTGTGATTTAAGGTCTTTGGATTTGATTTGAATAGCTGTGTTTCTGAAGTTGCTTCATTACATTTTTTCCTATGGAGGTAAAGCTTTTATTTTCAGAATTATTCACACCGTATTTTTAGTGCCCTAAGATCTTAAAACACAAACAGTGGTTGCTGACTTTACTAAAACATAAGAAAAGTTAGGTAATTTTTATGATATTGTTGATCATCTACCCAATATTTCTTCCCTTTTTCCTTTCAGAGTGTTGATTTTATTTAGGCATTCACTCTCCCCTCTTCACTGGGGAAACCCTCACTAGCCTAAGCCAATTTTGGGCATGTCATTGCCCAGGAAACCAATACCAGGATGAACCTATGACCTAAGTTGACCCAAGCAGATTGGAAAGAAGGGCTTATATTTTCTTCCTTTTCTTTCTCTCATCCATCCTTCCCTCCCTCCCTCCCTCCCTGCCTTCCTTCCTTCCTTCCTTTTCTGTCTTTCTTTCCTGCTGGACATGAACAAGAAAGCATGAAGTCCCAGTTGTCACAGAGAGCCATCTTGCTCCTATAAGGGGAACTCATTTTAGAATTAAGAATGGCAGAGCAGAGACAGAGAACTAACCTAGATTCTTGAGGACTCCATTGAGTTACTGCTCATTCCACCTGAAACCCACTTTACCCTTTGGACTACCAGAAATAAAAGAAAATAAGTATCATTATTGTTTATTTTCATTTGAGTTGAGATTTTCTGCTATTGGCAGCCAAAAGAATCTCAAGTGATAGAATATATATATAATTTACCTAAACTCTGAAAAATAACATTATATATTCACTTTATTCTTTCCTCACAATTTCTAATGGCATACTTCTAATATATTTGTGAACATAAAGGCATACTAATGTCAAATTATGTACCAAATATAATCTAGCCCAGTTATGACTAAAACTTCCAGGGCCCAACATACCAACCGCATATGACAGTCCTTGAAGATATTCCATTCCCTATGGTACTGATGTATATTTTTAATCTCAAAATCAAAGAAATTCAACATAGCACCCCAAATTCCTCCATTTTGCCACATTTCTCTAGTATAACCCTAATCACAATCACCACAAATATTCTCTCACCTGAATGCTCTTCCAGCTGAATTCCCTGCTGTTGCTTCTAAAATATATATACTTCCCACAGAAGCCAGAATAGCCTTTTGAAAACATAAACCAGATTATACTGAGATAAGAGACTAAAGCATTTATATTCCAATCTCGAGGGAATGTAATGAAAAAATCAGCAGAAACCAGCAGATAGCCAAGAAAGTGATCCCTAGCTGCCCTCATTGCTCATTAGCATAAGACATTCCCACCGGTGCCATGACAGTTTGCAAATGCCAGGCCATTATCTGGAAGTTACCAACCCTTTCCATGGCATTGACCCAAAAGTTACTGTTCCTTTTCTAGAAAGTTCTAAATAACCTACCTCTCAATTTGCATTAACCTGTCCCTTAATTTGCATGTGGTTGAAAGTGGGTGTGACTGTAAAGAGAGTTGCCAAGAGTCCATACATTGCCAACTCTGGGCACACTGCCTATGAGTTAGCCCTGCTCCACAAGGAGCAGTACTGGTCACTAAAAGATGGCTGTCTAACACCACTGGCTCATCCTTAAATTATTTCCTGGGTAAAGGCAAAAAACCTCCAATGCTAAACCCCAATTTTGGGGCCTGTCTGTCCTGCATTGATATTGCTTGTTTAACATTCTCCAACATCTTCCATCATGCTCAAAAGAAAATCCTAACTGCTTACTGTGGTTAACAAAGCCCTGCAAGATCTCTCCCTTCAAACTCCTTGGACCCATGTGTATCCACTCTCTCCTTTATGCACTAGACTTCAACTAAACTGATCTGCCTTTCTATTCCTGGAACACACCACCCTTGTTCCCAAATTAAGGATCTTTTTCCTAGCTATTCAACCCACCTTGAAGGCTCATCCTTCTAATTTGTTTATGGCTAATGTCTTCTTTTCATTCAGATCTTTTTTGAAAGGAAACATCCTCACAGGACTTCCCTTAATCGCCCACAGCTTCTCAGTCAACTGTGTAGCACTTCTGTGCAACATTTCTTCACATCTGACAAGTTTCTTGTTTGTTTACTGTCTCAGTGTCCACATGAATAAATAAATGAAAGCATACCTGCTTCCATAGAAATCTTGGACACTTGATATATGCACTGCTTTGTGTTAGTTCAGTTGTACTATAAGGAGTTTTGAAATCTCAGTTGTCACCTGGACTAGGTCTAATGCACATAAACGCAACAAAATCAGATATTATTGGGAAATTATGTAAGCCTAAATGATCATGAAAAATGTATCTGGCTCTATGATTAGCAAAAGAAAAAACTATAAACTATTTTACCCATTGAAGTCATTAGCTTTAAGTCAAAAAGACTAATGAAATAAAACAACTTCAAACACTAACCTACATGCAAACAGTATTTACCAACTGGAATTATTGTTGACCAACAGTATTTGAAAGTCACTAGCAAAAATGATGTGACAATTATCAAATGAGCAGAAAAATGCAGCAACCATGAAGAGGAAGACCTGAGAAAACACGTGGATTTGAGTCACAGAACATTGCACTGGTCTCACTGTGTTCTTGAAGGCGAATCAGAACAGGTCCTTATAACGAAAGGGCATTTAGTAAGTTATGGATAGTGAGCCATATCCTTATAGGCCATTAATTTATTACTTTTAAAAACAGCACAGTTGTGCAACTAAGTATAGTGTCTGCCTGCACAGACTCTAAAAATTGTTTAAGTCTTTGATAGCTTTCAATGTTATCTCCAGCACTTTCTTTCTGTGCTTAGTTACTCACTTTGGAAGGGAAGGAGACTAAAGGATAACCTTTCACAAGTAAGTATCCTTTTTATGGCGGGAGAAAAGGCACGAAACTTAGAGATCCATAAATTTATTTTTCACTAGCACCCAAGTCAAGGAAAGCATAAGAATAGCTTCTGAGCAGATGTTCTCTCCAATGGAACTTGCCGGAACAAAGTTTCTACAGTTTAGAAAACAATAAAACATACATTTTAATGTATTTCTCTTAACGTCCTGTTTTCAGTGCTGTCCAAACAAAAACCCGGCTACAGGTTCAGACTTATTGAAACAAGTCAATGAAATCTGCTTAGAATTCATAGTTTTAGCATAAAGTGCCCAATTTTAGAAAAGTGGTTCTGCACAGTAGGTTAATACATTGTTAGTTGTTCTTTGCAATAGGATTATTCGAGACACCTGAAAACAGAAGCTTGGCTGCCTGGAATTCCTTATATGCCAAGGATACAAACTGCTGAATATAAAATCCAATTTCCAAATGCTTACTTGAATATCTATTTTGACCAGGTATGAAAAAGACATGTACTTGCTGAGAACATTGTCTTTTACTCTCACCACTCACTTCATGCTGCTTAAATACCCATCTTTAATGAACTCACCTGGAGACTAATTCACTTTGAAAGCAAATATTTACCAAAAAAATTTCAGGTCAATAGACGGATATTATAGAAAACTTATATATGTTCTGAAGGCACATTTTGAGCCGATTATGCCTTTAAAATACTTCTCTTTTTCTATTAAAATATTATGACAAAATGTTCTGTTGGAAAATACTCAAGTCCCTCCCTTCCTCTGTTTGTCTATTCTATTTTTCACTAATTTCAATGAATTACAATAAGATTTTTATTTTCAATTTGTTTTGAACAAACTAGTATAGAGCAAAAACTGAACAAATGAAAACTACGTGGTTTGCTGCCTGAGGCAATTGCTTGCAACTGTGATAGTGTCTAAATGCATAAAAATTTGCTATAAATAAAAAAAAAATAAATCGGACTCTAAGTAGTTTTAAAAATCCATTTGAATTCATCCAGGAGAATAGGAAATATATTTTCTTTTCCAAATCCATCTCAATTGAATTAAAAACTCTTTGAGGGCAGGAAGTAGCTCAGACTCGTGGATAGAACCTTGGAAATTTGAAATCAAACAAATCAGGATAGTAGCCCAAGTATTCAAACCTAGACAGAATAAGAAACCTGGCAGAGGTCACACAGTGGTTTCTTATTCGCTCTAGGTTTGAATTTCCTGACTGTAAGATAAAGATAATAATATCTACTTCACAGGATTGTGGTGTGCATTAAAGATCTTAGCATCTGACTCATAATATACTCCAAATCAGTATTAGCTCTCTGATATTCCCCGAAACACCCAACTCAGGTATTTATATAGTGGATACTCAATAACTGTTTCCTGAATGAAATAAAATTAAATGCTATTTCCACTCTATAAAATATCTGCATTTATATAAGAAATAATTACAATTAGTAGGACTTTTGCCAACTCTCGATTTTTTCAAACTTGAGATTGCTTCTACTTTCTCATATGTACATATCCTATCTTACCTCTCACCCTAAACCAAAATGTAAAATTTGTGCATGGTTAAAATCTATTTAAATGTATGAAAAGTCACACTTTAAATATGCAACTGAGTTTTGTCAGGAAAATAAAGTCAGCATTATGAGAAAAATGAAAAAATATACAAATTCAGACTACACAAACAGAGGATACAGCAATGAAGGTTTAGAAGATGATGGCTGAGGTATCTCTTAACTATAGAGGGAGAAGTCATTTATCCCTGGAAAGTTCAAGAAAGCCTGTCGACCAAAGGCGATATGGTAAAAAGACTTAAGTGTCAGAAAGACCAAAGTTCAAATCTTAGCTCTTTTACTTAACCGTTGGGTAACTTTGATAAATTACATAACTCTCTGATCCTTCATTTCTTCAAGAGAATAATGAAAAACACCTAGCTTCTAAGACTACTGTAAACACTTACAATAATATTTGTGAGAATTGTTTTATAGTAAGTACATAAGTATTAGCTTTTATCAATATCCACTTAAGTGGCGTGAATAGAGTAACACTTCTTGCTGATCACTTTTTATCAGGCAGTATATTAAATTCATGTTTTCTCAACATTATATTAAACTGTTTTCATACCCAACTATTTTTCTATTTGCATAAACTTCCTAAAACAAACATCAGCTGAAATTTCCTAATTTAAATGATCAGTTTCTTGATCCTGCTTAGGTAAACAGATCTGTATAAAGATACAGAAGAGTGAGTAAACAGTCAAGAGTTAGCAGCAACCCCTAAGAAAAAGAAAGGTCAAAGAACTGAATTATATACAAGTTGCCTGATCAGCTCCTAAATAATAGGAAATTTACTTTTTATCCAAAAGGGCAGCAGTCCTCTTGTACCTAAATTATGCCAGTGGTGACTTCAGAGAGGAATTCGCTTTCCCTACTATGAAGATCTAATCCATCAGTTTGTAACATTAATACTCTGACTTCATGTCAAAGGAGAAAAATCTCGACTCAGTTACCCTACCAGAAAACACAAATTGGTTGACATTGGCAGACTACAACAACACCGTGAAAATCCTAACTGCAGAGAAAAGACAAAACAAAAAACCTCTGGAAGTCAGAATACTTGAGATGCATCACTTCATAACTTGGATGGTTATTCTTTTGTTTGGACAAAGCATATTAGAGTTTTTTTTAAATGTTTGTACTTCAACTCATCCATACTTATGATGTAATACCCAAAAAGCAGCCAGCAACCCAAACCTTTAAGGCTGGCAACCAGGAAAAATAACTTAGCACAACAATGATCTTTTTTAACCATAAATAATGTTATCTTAGGCCAAGCTTCCTAGACAGACTTGGACTGAAACACCTCTTTACCCTAGGGCTATTAACTGCATAACATGTATATTGAGAGGAAAAAGGCAAAAAGAAAAATGAAGATGAATTAAATTAATTCTTAAAATACCTCAAATTTTGAATAAATGGGGACATGGACTTTTTGAATCGTAGTTCTGTGAATTAAGACAAGCCATTTCTTGCTATGCGTGCAAAAATCCTAGAAGTTGTGGGATGCTTAAAAGTATGGATGACTCCAAAACTCAAGTGTGCATGCCAAATATAGGTTGTAGGAACAGATCTCAACTAATCTCTGTATGGTAGTTGGCTCTCACCAAAATAATAGGACCTAAAAAAAAAGAACATTAAAGGCATGCTATCCAAAACCCAAACAACTTTGTAACTGGAGAACTAATAAAAGAATAACTGGAACCTCTAGAGTTCCAGTAGCTCAGTTTGGCTAGAGACTACTTCAAAGGATATTAAAAATGCCCAAAACCAATAGAGTGGGAAAGTTGGCTTGTGGACCCTAAGAAAATGCATAGAATAGAGTTCTGATTCAGTGTGGGTCCTGATGAGGTGGTCAGAGGAATAAGTACAACCCGCTGCAAGTTAAGCCGAAGCCTAGGTGCTTATTTTAAATTGCCCTAAAATAGAGCTGAAAGGACTTCTGCTGGTGCAACTGCCATGTTGAAGATCTTTGTTCTGCCTAAAGGAAGCTGTAATCTGGTCCTGCTCTTCTGACTCCTTTTGCCTAAAAACAAATGACATGTAAACCAATACAACTTCTATGTTATACTGCCATGATTTTAATGTCATATTTACCAATCCCATAGGAGCTATTTGCCTAAAATTCAATTAGATTTTAAGAAGGCATATTATATTGCTGACTTGTCCCAAGCTCATGACTGACAAAAACGTCTTGTCCATTTCATGTAAATTAATGATAAGGCACTTCATGTCTGCTGCATATTTGTGCAGTTGATCTTTGGAGTCCCTGAAGCACTATACATTAATTGCTGTTACATTTCACCTTGTTAAACCTGGTCACTTATTTTACCTGAGTCTGATCTCGATTCTGCCATCCAATATATTAGCCAAAGTTCCAAAGTCTATGTTAACTCTTTGTTTTCTAAGCCTACCAGCAGTGTTGAGTAGGTATAACCTCAAACATTTGCTGCATGTAACCAGCTATCTCCTGACAGTCAAAAATATTGATTTACAAACTGTCATTCAAAAATTTACAAATTCTCCTGCATATATTATCATCGTGACATTTTTGTTTTTGTCCACAAAGATATTCTCTCTATAATGTAACAGACTAACGTATCTGTCTGATAAACTAGTTTCTGCTATACATTTTCCTAATCAGTCAGCCTAGAAGCTTTATTAAACAAAGAAATTTGGGAAATTTTAAAAGCCTTGCTCTATGTAATATAATAATAACCCACTGCAAGTGCTTCAGCTTTCTCAGAGTACAAAAGATATCTTTTAATTAATCAGAGTATTTTGTTCCAAACGGATAATCAAGTTCATCAATCTGAAATGTTCAAAATATTTTTATTAAATCAGAATTTTGATAACTATTTTGCCAGCATTTGCCTTTTTCTCGTTGCTTAGCACCTCTATCTTTGGCCCAGGCATTTTAAAAGTGCCAAAAGAAGTGAAGAAGCTCATTGCCACATTTTCGGTTCATGAGGAAAGTTAGAAACCAAAGAGAACTATTTGAGTATGGAATTATTTTCCATATTCATATACCCTGGATTCAACATTGCAATATAATGAATAATTAAAATGAGTTGGACGTGAAGATCTGGGGTATATTTCTAACAAAAGAGAAATAGGTAATGAGACATCTCATGCTTAACCCATAGGATAACATTATTTTTCACAATCCACTAAATAAGTATCTCAATATCAGATAAGGTAAGTCCTCTCACCTAGTTATTCATCTTCAGTATTGCCTGGGCTATCTTTGGTCTTTTGCCTTTCACATAAATTTTAGAATTATCCTAACAGTATAGTTATACACACATATGTGCAAGCACATAAAAAGTGCTAGCATTTTGATTGGGATGGCACTGAACCTAAATCAATTTGGGGAGGATTGAAATATTGAAGAGATTGTAGCTTTCTATTGATTAGATCTTTTTACATTTTTCTCAATAATGTGTTGTAGTTTTCTGTATGGAGGTTTTGTCCAACCTTCAATAGACTTATTCCTGATATTCAATATATTATTGAAAATGGTATTATTTTTAATTTTAATCTTTTTTTCTATAGTGTAAAATAAAACTGATTAAAGTGAAATACAATGACTTTGCTAAACTCACAAATCAGTTCTCATAATTTATCAATTGATTCTTGGACTTTTCTACCTAAAACTTAATATCATCTGTGAATAATCACAATTTTGTTCAATTTTATAGCTTTTGCTTCTTCTCATTGCCTTCTGGAAATGATGAAAACTTCCACTAACATGTCAAACAGTAAATTGGGCAAACTTTACTCATTCCTAATCTCAAAGGGAAAGTTCTTATTATTTTACCTTTACATAAAAAGCTAGCTGCAGGATTTAGGGTAACTGCTCTTCATCAGATTGTGAATTTTTTTCAATATAAACTTCTATCTATACTAAGAATTTTCAATCAAAAATTTTCTCATAAATAGCTTTTATTATTTTGAGGTATGTTCCATCAGTACCCAGTTTATTGAGAGTTTTTAGCATAAAGGGCTGTTGAATTTTGTCAAAGGCCTTCTCTGCATCTATTGAGATAATCATGAGGTTTTTGCCTTTGGTTCTGATTATATGGTGGATTATGTTTATAGACTTGTGTATGTTGAACCAGCCTTGCATCCCAGGGATGAAGCCTACTTGATCATGGTGGATAAGCTTTTTGATGTGCTGTTGCAATCGGTTTGCCAGTATTTTATTGAAGATTTTTGCATCTATGTTCATCATGGATATTGGCCTGAAGTTTTCATTTTAATGTTTTCTGTCATATACAGCCAAAACATAACCCAAGTTGACATACATGACCAAAATGCATCTGTATTTGCTTTTGAATAGCACGACTTTTCTTTCTAGTAACATATCAGTACTCAGAAGTGTGGACTGACAAGCAACATACTGGAATTCATAGAGCTCACATACATTAAACTATCCATAGGGAAAAGGCTGACAAGTTTCTTGGTTAAAATAAGAGCAGTATTTCTTTTAAATCACTTTATTGAGGTATTACTGACATACAAAAAGCTATACATATTTAATGTATACAACTCGATTAGTTGGGGGTAAGTACACATTCATGAAACCATCATCACAATCTATGCCATAAACATATCCATCACTTCCAAAAGTTTCCTTCTGTACTTTTGGTGTGTGTGTATGTATCTGTGGGGTGTGTGTGTGTGTGTGTGTGTGTGTGTGTGTGTGTGTGTGTATGATACAGGCCTTTAACATAAGATCTATTCTCTTGGCATAGTTCTAAGTATATAACACAGTATTATTAACTATAAACATTATGTTATACGGTATATCTCTAGGACTTATTTATCCGGCATAACTAAAACTTTTTACCTTGACTAATACTTCCCCAGTTCCCCCTCCCCACATCCTCTGGCAACCACTACCTACTATCTGTTTCTATGGCTTCGACTATTTTACTTCTTTTAAGTGATATTATGAAGTATGAGTTTTTCTGTGTTTGGCTTATTTTACTTAGCATAATGTCCTTCATTCAGGTTCATCCGAGTTGTTGCAAATAGCAGATTTCCTTCTCTTTTAAAAAGTTGAATAATATTCCATTGTATGAATATACAACATTTTCTTTATTCATCCACTGATAGACATTTAAGCTACTCACCTTGACTATCATGAATAATGCTGCAATAAACATGGGAATGCAGATATCTCTTCAAGATTCTGATTTAAAGCTGTCATAGTCAAAACAGTATGGTTACTGGCATAAAAACACAGACACATAGACCAATAGAACAGAACAGAGAACCCAGAAATAAACATACACATATATGGTAATTTCATCTTTGACAAGGGTACCACGAATACACAATGGAGAAACAGTAGTCTCTTCAATAAATAGTGCTGAGAAATGCAAAAGAATATAACTGGACCCTTATCTTATACTATACACAAAAATTAATCAAAAAGTGGGGTACAGACTTAAATGTAAGGCCTGAAACCATAAAATACCAAGAAGAAAACATAGGGAAAAGCTTCCTGCCATTGGTCTTGACAATGATGTCTTGTATCTGACATGAAAAACATAAGCAACAAAAGGAAAAATAGACAAATGTGACAACATAAAACCAAAAATCTCCTGTACAGCAAAGGAAATATTCAACAGAATGATAAGGCAACCTATGGCATAGGAAAAAATATTTGCAAACCAAATATCTGATAAAGGATTAATATCAAAATACATAAGGAATGGCTACACTCAATAGTGAAACAACAAATAATCCCATTTAAAAGTGAGCAAAGGAACTGAATAGCCATTTCGCCAAAGAAGACATCCAAATGGATAACAGGTATAAGAAACGGTGCCTGGCCAACATGACAAAACCCCTGTCTAGACTAAGAATACAAAAAGTAGCCAGGTATGGTGGTGCACGCCTATAATCCCAGCTACTCGGGAGGCTGAGGCAGGAGAATCACTTGAACCCAGGAGGTGGAGGTTGCAGTGAGCCAAGATAGCACCATGGCACTCCAGCCTGGGTGAAAGAGCGCGACTCTGTCTCCGGGAAAAAAAAATGGTGCTCACATCATAAATTATTAGCGAAATGCAAGTCAAAATGACAATGAGATATCACCTCAACTCTCCAAATCAGTTCCTACACTATAATGTGACAGTAAGCTAATTATAAAAGCTATATAATTCCTTGAAACTATTCATCTCTAATCAAGTGTAAGCCTCTTTAAGGCAGGGACTAAGTGTTTGCCTTTTATCTCCTTCTCTCGATACAAAGTAGGCAAAGTTCAATGAGTATGAGAATGCTACAGAAATTTACTAAAGTATGAAAATTATTCAAACACAACTGATAAAATCTTTAAGCACATTACAGTAGTTCACCTTTACCTGTGATTTCATTTTTTGCCATTTCAGTCACCCTGTCAATCTTAGTCCAAAAATATTAAATGGAAAATTCCAGAAACTGTAAGTTTTAAATTATATGCTGTACTGAGTAGCATAATGATATCTTCTGAAGTCCCGCTCTGTCCTACCTGGAACATGAATCATCCCTTTGTCTAGCATACCCATACTACATATGCTACCTGCCCATTAGTCACTTAATAGCCATCTCAGTTATCAGATCAACTGTTGCAGTATCACAGTACTTGTGTTCAAGTAATCGTTATTTTACTTAATAATGGTTCTAAAGCACAAGAGTAGTGAGGCTGGCAATTTGAACAAAAAGAAGTCATAAAGTGCCAAAAAGAAGTAATAAAGAGATTCCTTTAAAAAGGTGAAAGTTCTCAACATAATAAGGTGAGAAAAAAGAAATCATACGGTGAGGTCACTAAGAAATGCAGAAAGAAGGAATCTTCTATCTGAAACGATGGAGAGAAAAAGAAATTTGTGCCAGTTTTGCTGTCAAACTTCAAACTACAAAGGATACAGCCACAATGTGTGAAAAATGCTTAGTCAAGATGGCAAAGGCATTAAATTTGTGAGTGGAAGAAACGAAAAAAAAAAAGAAAGAAAGAAAGAAACACGTTCGAATTGATGTCAACATGTTGCACCAGAAAGTACTAAGCCTACATGAAGATATAAAGCAGTCTCTAAAGGAAAATTCATAGCAATAAATGCCCACATGAGAAGCAAGGAAAGATCTAAAATCAACACTGCATCATCAAAATTTAAAGAGCTAGAGGAACAAGATCAAAAAAACTCAAAACCTAGCAGAAGACAAGAAACAACTAAGATCAGAGCAGAATTGAAGGAGATAGGGACACAAAAACCTCTTCAAAAAATCAATAAATCCAGAAGCTAGTTTTTTTTAAAAGATCAACAAAATAGACTACTAGCCAGATTAATAAAAAAGAGAGAAGAATCAAATAGATGCAATAAAAAATGATAAAGGGGATATCACCACTGATTCCACAGAAATACAAACTACCATCAGAGTTTACTAAAAACACCTCCATGCACATAAACCAGTAAACCTGGAAGAAACAGATAAATTCCTGGACACTTGCACCCTCCGAAGCCTAAACCATGAAGAAGTCAAAACCCTGAATAGAACAATAACAAGGGCTGGAAGTTGAGGCAGCAATTAATAGCCTACCAACCAAAAAAAAAAGCCCAGGTCCAGATCGGTTCAGAGCCAAATTCTACCAGACATAAAAAGAGGAGCTGGTACCATTCCTTCTGAAACTATTCCAAACAATACAAAATGAGGGAATCCTTCCAAAATCATTTTACGAGACCAACATCATCCTGATCCAAAAACCTAGCAGAGACTCAACAAAAAAAGAAAACTTCAGGCCAATATCCATGATGAACATAGATGCAAAAATCTTCAATAAAATACTGGCAAATCAATTGCAACAGCACATCAAAAAGCTTATTGATCACAATCAAGTAGGCTTCATCCTGGGGATGCAAGGCTGGTTCAACATACGCAAGTCTATAAACGTAATCCATCACATAAACAAACCAAAGACAAAAATCACATGATTATTTCAATAGATGCAGAGAAGGCCTTCAACAAAATTCAAAACCCCTTTATGCTAAAAACTCTCAATAAACTAGGTCTTGACAAAACGTATCTCAAAATAATAAAAGCTATTTACAACAAACCCACAGCCAATATCATACTGAATGGGCAAAAACTGGAAGCATTCCCTTTGAAATCTGGCAGTAGACAAGGATGCCCTCTCTCACCACTCCTATTCAATACAGTATTGGAAGTTCTAGCCAGAGCAATCAGGCAAGAAAAAGAA
>CAUYLG010037594.1:0-58549 GCA_963573385.1 Cacajao melanocephalus
AGAGATAGCATGGGAAGAAATGTCAGATATAGGTGAAGGGGAGGAAAGCAGCAAATCACACTGCCACGTGTGTACCTATGCAACAATCTTGCATGTTCTTCACATGTACCCCAAAACCTAAAATACAATAAAAATTAAAAAAATATAAAAATAAAATTAAAAAAAATAAACAAAAATAATTCTCAGTGCTTGGTAGCTCTTGCAGGTTTCCCAGATTTTTTTCCCCCTTCAGCCCAGCTTCTTTGCCTTCATTCCATTCACTCTCAGCTTCTTCTCTGTGAAGATCTATTAGAAGCACACCAGTCACCTCAGGCCCTTGGTGGGAGCTATTCCACTTATCTGTGTCCTGTCAGCCACCTCACCCTCCCACAACTGATTTTTTTGTTTGTTTATTTGTTTTTGGGGAACAAGATCTTACTCTGTCACCCAGGCAGGAATGCAGTGGCATCATCATGGCTCACTGCAGCCTTGATCTCCTATACTCAAGGAATCCTCCCACATCAGCTTCCCAAGAAGATGGGACCACAAGTGTGCACCAGCATACCCAGTCAATTTTGTTCATTTTTTTGTAGAGATGAAGGTTCACTATGTTGCCCAGAATGGTCTTGAATTCCTGGGCCCAAGTGATTCTTCTGCCTCAGCCTACCAAAGTGCTAGTATTACAAATGTGAGTCACTGTGCCTAGCTGTAAATGCTATTTTTAATGTGTTGTTGGATTTCCTTTGCTAGTATCTTGTTGAGAATCTTTGTATCTATATTTGTCTGTGATATGAGCCTGTAATTTTGTTGTTGTTCTTGTTATGTTCTTTGGTTTTGGAATCCAGGTAATGCTAGCCTTATAAAATAAGTTTAGAATTATTCCCTCATCTTCAATTTTGTGTAACAATTAGAGGAAAATTAGCATTAATTCTTCTTTAAATGTTTGGTAGAATGCAGCAGTGAAGTCATTAGGCTCTGAGCTTTTCTTTGATGGAAGACTTTGTGTTACTGATGCAATTTTCTTACTCATTATTGGTATGTTCGTATTTTCTATTTCTTCATAATTTAATCTTGGTAGATTGTATATGGTCTGTAATTTATTCACTTCTTCTGTGTTATCGAATTTGTTGACATATACTTGTTCATAATAGTCTTTTATTATCCTTTATATTTTTATGGTATCAGTTGTAATGTCTCCTTCTTCAAATCTAATTTTACTTATTTGAGGCTTCTCTCTTTTTTTTCTTAATATGTCTAGCTAAACATTTATTGACTTTATCTCTTTTTAAAAAACTAACTTTTTGTTTAATTAATCTTTTAAAACATTTTGGCCTCTATTTTATTTCTGCTTTGAGCTTTATATTTCTTTCCTTTTATCAATTTTCAATATCATTTTTTTCTTGTTTTTCTAGTTTCTTGAGGTACATTGTTAGGTTGTTTGCTAGAAATCTTTCCTCTTGTTGAACGTAGGGGTTTACTACCATAAACTTTTCTCTTAGAACTACTTTTGCTATATTCCATAGATTTTGGTAAAATATGTTTCCATTCTCATTTTTCTCAAGAATTTTTTATTATATTTTTGACTTTCATTTTAAATTCAGGGAGTACATGTGAAAGTTTATTACATGGATATATTGTGTGATCTTGAGGTTTTGGGTATGAATGATCCTGCCACCCAGGCAGTAAGTATCATATCCAATAGTTAATTTTTCAGCCCTTGCCCCTGTCCCTCTCTGCCCCCTATAGTAGGCCCCAGAGTCTATTGTCGCTATTTTCATGTCCATATGTGAGAACATGTGGCATTTGGTTTTCTGTTCCTGCCTTATTTCACTTAGGATAATGACCTCCAGCTGCATGCATGTCATTGTAAAATGTATGATTTTATTGATTTTTATGCTCTGTAGTATTCCATCTAAAGGAAAATTTTAGTTAATGTCATATTGATTTATTAGCTGCTTAGAAACATTTTGTTTAATTTTCATATATTTATAAAATTTCTGAAGTCATTCTTATTGATTTCTAGTTTTATACCATTGTAGTCATAAAGATTTTCTTTTTTTTTCTCTCTTTTATTTTTAATTAAAAAGAAAACTATACTATAAGTTCTGGGGTACATGTGCAGATCATGCAGGTTTGTTACATAGGTGTACACATGCCATGGTGGTGGTTTGCTGCATCCATTGCCCTGTCATCTACATTAGGTATTTCTCCTAATGCTATCCCTCCCTAATCCCCCACCTGCTTCAATTCCTGCTCTAGCTCTCTACCCCCCAGGCCCCGGTGAGTAATGTGCCCCTCCATGTGTTCATGTGTTCTCATTGTTTGACACCCACTAATGAGTGAGAACATGTGCTGTTTGGTTTTCTGTTCTTGTGTCAGTTTGCTGAGAATTATGGTTTCCAGTTTCATCCATGTCCCCACAAAGGACATGAACTCATCCTTCTTTATGGTTGCACAGTATTCCATGGTGAATATGTGCCACATCTTCTTTATCCAGTCTATCACTGATGGGTGTTTGGGTTGGTTCCAGGTCTTTGCTATTGTAAGCAGTGCCACAATAAACATACATGTGCATGTGTCTTTATAATAGAATGATTTATAATCCTTTGGGTCTATGCTCAGTAATGGGATTGTTGGGTCAAATGGAATTTCTATTTCTAGATCATTGAGGAATTACCACAGTGTCTTCCACAATAGTTGAATTAATTTACACTCCCATCAACAATGTAAAAGCCTTCCTGTTTTTCCACATCATCTCCAGCATCTCCTCCTCCTGATTTTTTAATGATTGCCATTCTAACTGGTGTGAAGTGATATCTCAATGTGGTTTTGATTTTCATTTCTCTAATGACCAGTGATGATGAGCTTCTTTTCATATGTTTGTTGGCTGCATAAATGTCTAACACCCTAAAAACTCTAGAAGAAAACCTGGGTAATACCATTCAGGACATTGGCATGGGCAAGGACTTCGTGACTAAAACACCAAAAGCAATGGCAACAAAAGCCAAAACAGACAAATAGGATCTAATTAAACTTAAGAGCTTTTCCACAACAAAAGAAACTATCAATAGAGTGAACTGGCCATGAACAGAATGGGAAAAAAATTTTGCAATCTACCCATCTGGCAAAGGGCTAGTATCTAGAATCTACAGAGAACTTAAAAAAATTTACAAGAAAAAAAAAATCAAAAAGTGGGCAAAGGAAGGTATTTGACATGATCTGCATCTTCTTAAATTTTTTAAGACTTTTTTGTATCCTAACATGGAATCTATTTTGGAAATTGTTTCATGTGAGTTTGAGAAGAACATGTATCCTGCAGTCATTCAATGGAATGTTCTTTATATGTCTGTGAGATCCATTTAATGTATGATCCTGTTTAAATCTGATGTTTCTCTATTGCTTATTTTGTGTAGATTTTCTGTCCATTATTGAAAGTGAATTGTTTAAGCTTCCTTTTATTATTGTAACGTAGTTTATCTTTCACTTTGTAACTAATAATATTTGCTTTCTATATGTGGGTACTCTGGTGTTGGCTGCTTATATTTTTGCAATTGTCATATTTTCTTGTTGAATTGATTCCTTTATCATTATATATGATCTTTTTGTTTTTTAGTTTTTAAAATTTAATATATATTGTATCTGATGTAAGTATGACTGCTCCTGTTTGCTTTGGGTTTCCATTTTCATGGAATATCTTTTTACATTTGATATAGTTTGAATATTTGTCCCTTCCAAATATCATGTTGAAATGTGATACCTGGTGTTGGAGTTGGGGCCTGATACGAGGTGTTTGGGTCATGAGAGGAACTCCTCATGAATGTTTTGATGCCTCTTGTTAGAGATAAGTCAGTTCTCACTCCATTAGTTCATAAAAGAGCTAGTTGTTTAAGAGAAAGTGTTGCCTCCTCTCCTTTCTCTTGCTCCCTCTCTCATCATGTGACATGCCTGCTCTCCCATTGCCTTTTTTCATGATTTTTTTCTTTTTTTGAGATGGAGTCTCACTGTGTCACCACACTGGAGTGCAGTGGCACAATCTGAGTTCACTGCAACCTCCGCCTCTTGAGTTCAAGCAATTCTCTTGTCTCAGCCTCCCAAGTAGTTGAAACTACAGGTGCATGGCACAACACACAGCTAATTTTTGTATTTTTAGTAGAGACAGAGTTTCATGATGTTGACCAGGATGTCCTTGATTTATTGTCCTTTTGATGTGCCCATCTTGGCCTCCCAAAGTTCTAGGATTACAGGCATGAGCCACCACGCCCAGCCTTTTGTTATAATTTTAAGCTTCTTAAGGCTCTCACCAGAAACAGTCTGCCACCATGCTTCTTCTAGTCAGAAGAACCATGAGGCAAAATAAATCTCTTTATAAATAAATGGTCTAGTCCCAGGTATTCCTTTATAGCAATGCAGAAAGGACTAATACACATAACATCCCTTCACTTTTAGTTTATATTTCTTTACGTGTGAGATCAGTATTTTGCAGACAGTATATAGTTATATAAAAACTTACTTCTTCCATTTTGTTAATTGTTTTCTTATTGTTTTATAGGTCCCTTGTTTCTATCTTTCTCTGTTATTGTTTACCTCTGTAGTTTGGTGGTTTTCTATGGCACTCTGCTTTTTCTTTCTCTTTGTTTTTATCTGCTGTATTGTTTCTGTGGTTACCATTGGCCTAACATGAAGAGTAATATAGTTATAATACCTTTTTTAAAAGGTGATAATGACTTTACTATAATCACATAAAAATATTCTAGATGTTTTGCTCCCCTACCCCACATTATATTTATGCTGTCTTAATTTACATATTGATCTAAGTTCCTTAGCCAATTGTAACTGTTGTTATTTATGACCATTGTGACTTTAAAATTTTATGCTAAATGATTGAGAGATTTACATAGCATTATTATATCACAGATTATCTATGTTTGATTTGTAAAGTTATTTCTATTATTGATTTTAATAATTTAACATGTTTTTATGACAGTAAACTTGTAAGGACATGAACATACGAAATATGAAAAAGCAAGAATATGTTAAAGAAGTATGAAAAAGCAAGAAAATATGTTAACTTCAAAGAAATAAATTATCTAGTAACAGACCCCAAATAACATAATAGTTATGACATGCCTGAAAGAAATTCTATTCTTAAAAAGATATAGACATACAAATAAAAAGCACAAAGATTTCCAAATTGATTCAATTGCAAAATGTCCTCCTCAAGGTATATTTTAGTCAAACTGTCAAAAGACGAAGATAATTCTTAAGGCCAAAAAAAAAAAAGTATCAAGTTACATATAAGAAGATCTCTAATAGATTTTCAGCAGATTTTGCAATAGAAACTTTATAGGCCAAAAGAGAGTAAGATGATATATTCAAAGTACTGAAAGAAAAGAGCTGTCAACCAAAAATGTTATATCCAGCAAAGTTACCTTTCAGTAATGAAGAACAAATAAAGACCTTCGCAGACAAACAAAAGCTGAGGGATTTCGTTACCACCACACCAAATTTAAAGTAAATGCTTAAGAGAGTGTTAAAATTGGAAATAAAAGGGCAAAATTACTCTACTCTGAAGATCTCTACATTGATATATGTCCATCTAGCAGAATAGTTGTTGTCAATTTTATAAAGTAGCTTTTGTAGTTTTTTTTTTTTTTTTTTTTCCTATAGATGGGTTCTAGGGTGTTGTTTAGGTATAGTGAATTGGCTTTGGTTCTGTATGGACTCAGTATCATGATATTCATGCAGTTTCTTCAACTGTAATATGCATCGACAATGTCTGTGATTGACTTATTGGCCTAGGCTACAGGATTTTGTGATGATAGTGGTGTGATTTTGCTGGGGATCAGAGTGCTAGGCTGGTTGTTTGTCTACATGTGTAAATGTGAAGTGCAACATGTGCTCTCATCTGTCCAGGGAAGTAGGGCTGCCACTGGACTGAAGTCAAATCTAGTGTGTATAGAAACAGTGGTGCTGGGTGGTCCTGCAGTACTCTAGTTTTGGGGATGGGGCTGCTGGTGGAAGAGCTCTTCTCAGGTATGAATGCATATGAGCACAGTCAGGTCAGATAGCCCTGCATGGTGTGTCCAAGAGGATGGACACAGGCATGTGAGGGTGTGGCAGGGCTGTAAAGCTGTGTGGCAGTCTGTCAGGGGATAGAACCATGGAGACACCAGCTTTTGTGCCAGGGATAAGCACATGTGGGCTTTGTGGGCTGGTCAGCTCTGCAGTGAGTTGTCATGGATACTGTGGCTGGTCAGCTGCTTGACAGATTTTTGGTAGGGTAAAGTGGGGATGGAAAACCAGAATGGTTCAAAGACTGGGATATCAATGACTTTATTTGGCCTAGGCTCTGGATATCTGGGGTCATGTTACTGCAGGCACTCATGCAAATGTGGTGGAATAATGGTGAGGCCTCAGTAATGACAGATAATCAGTTGCTATTGGCCTCTAGCCCAGCATCCACTCTAGTAATGGGTCTGGTTTTAAGATGGAACTGAGCCATGGCAGCTCTTGTCACAGAGGTAATGTGTCCTCAAGCTAGGCCCCTACTTTGAAGCAATGCAGTTGTGTGAACTCAGCTGCTCTCCAAACTAGACCCGGTTTCTGGGAAAACTGGGAGACTTTCCTTAAGAAAAGTTTGCTGACATTTGTGGCAGCAGTGGGGTCATGGGGGATTTCCAGCTTATCTTTTCTCTTTAAGGAAAGGTACACCCTGACTCAGAACTGATTCTGGCAGAGGAGACACCTCCTTGCGGAGGCAGAATGACTTGTTCCTGTAACTATTGTCTATTCTGAGATTCCATACTGTACAAGGATTTTTCTATTCTCCTCGTGCTCTCCAATGTACTTCTTCATTTACTGTCATCAAAATATAGTTTAATCATTGTTTTGGTCCCTTTGGGGGCTTGGAGTTAACCCTAATTGCTATCTTGCTGATATGATGGCATTCTGCATAATTTAAATATTTTTGATATGCTCAAGAGCAACTAAAATCTTGTGCCACATAACAATAGGACAGTCAATGATGGCCCACATATACAATGCTAGTCCCATAAGATTGTAATGGAGCTAAAAATTTCCTATCACTTGTGGCATTTTTGACATCCTAACATCTTGTGAAATATTATTTTTGTGTTGGTTGTGATGCTGGTATAAACAAAACTATTGTACTGCCATTCAAAAAAGTGAAGGACATGACTTCTTTTTAGAAGTGTCTCTTCATATCCTTTGCCCACTTTTTGGTGGAGTTGTTAGTTATTTTTCCTGTAAATTTGTTTAAGTTCTTTGTAGATTCTGGATATTAGCCCTTTGACAGATGGATAGATTGCAAAAATTTTCTCCCATTCTGCAGGTTTCCTGTTAACTCTGATAATAGTTTCTTTTGCTGTTCAGAAGCTCTTTAGTTTAATTAGATCCCATTTGTCAATTTTGGCTTTTGTTGCCATTGATGTTGGTGTTTTAGTCATGAGGTCTTTGCCCATGCCTATGTCCTGAATGGTATTGCCTAGGTTTTCTTCTAAGCTGTTTATAGTTTTAGGTCTCATGTTTAAGTCTTTAATTCATCTCATATGAGACCAACAAACATATGAAAAAAACCTCATCATCACTGGTCATTAGAGAAATGAAAATCAAAACCACAGTGAGATACCATCTCACGCCAATTAGAATGGCAATCATTAAAAAGTCAGGAAACAGATGCTGGAAAGGATGTGGAGAAATAGAAGCACTTTTATACTGTTGGTGGGAGTGTAAATGATTTCAACCACTGTGGAAGACAGTGTGGTGGTTCCTGAAAGATCTAGAACCAGAAATACCATTTGACCCAGCAATCCCATTACTGGGCATATACCCAAATGATTATAAATCATTCTAATACACAGACACATGCACATATATGTTTATTGCAGCACTATTCACAATAGCAAAGACTTGGAACCTATGTTACCTATATAACAAACCAGCATGTTCTGCTCATTTCCCAGAACTTAAAGTATAAGGAAAAACACATGCAGTTGTGTTCAGCAGCAGTCCCCAACCTTATTGGCCCCAGAGATTGGTTTAATGGAAGGCGATTTTTCCATGGACTGGAGGAAGAGAAATTGGTTTCGGGATGAAACCATTATACTTCAGAAAATCAGGTATTAGCTTGATTCTCACAAGGAGCATGGAACATAGATCCTGCACATGCATCACAAGGAACATGCAACCTAGATGCCTCACATGCACAGTTCACAACTGGGCTCACACTCCTATGAGAGTCTAATGCTGCTGCTGATCTGACAGGAGGTGTCACAAGCGATAATGCTTTCTTGCTTGCCACTTGCCTTCTGCTGTGTCGCCTGGTTCCTAACAGGCCAAGGACCTGTTCCCATGGTTGGGGACCCCTGATGTACAATACATAATAATAATAATAAATGATCATGTTACTGGTTTATGTATTTACTATACTATATATTTTATGGTTATTTTAAAGTATACTCCTTCCATTTCTTAAAAAAATATAAATAAAACAACCTCATCCAGGTCCTTCATGAGATATTCCAGAAGAGGCATATTATTATAGGAGGTAACAGCCCAATGTGTATCACTGCCTCTGAAGAAATTCCAGTGGGACAAGGTGTGGAGGTGAAAGACCGTAATAAAGATGATATTGATCCTGTAGAAGCCAAGGCTAATGTGTGTGTTTCTGTCTTTTTTTTTAGGTTTAAAATCTTAAAAAATGTTTGAAATAGAGAAAAACATAGAACAGAATAAAAAGGAAGAAAATATTATATTTTTGGACAGCTGTACAATGTTATAAGCTATGTGTTTTAAAAGAGTAAAAAAGTTTTTAAGAGTTAAAAAATTTTAAATTAAAAAGTTACAGTAAGCTAAAGTTGATTTATTATAAAAGAAAAATATTTTTTATAAATTTAATTTAGCCTAACTGTACAGTGTTTTTAAAGACTATAGTAGTGTACAGTGATGTCCTAGGCCCTCACAGTCACTCACCATTCACTTACTGACTCACTTACTCCTGTAAATTCCATTTATATTAAGTACCCTACCAAGATATATCGTTTTTGGTCTTTTATGCAGCATTTTTATTATATATTTTCTATGTATAGATATACAAATATATACCAATGTGTTACAGCTACCTACAATATTCAGTACATTAAAATGCTATGCAGTTTTATATACTAACACTAGAAACAATAGACTATAACATATGACCTAGGTGTGTAGTGCATTATAATATGTAAATTTAGTATATTCTATAATATTTGACACAATCCCCTGACACACATTTCTCAAGACATATCTCCTTCATTAAGATACACATAATTTCATGTCTCTTTCTATTTTTTGTATATCATTTCTTTTACCCTTCTAATTATTTATTTTGTTTTATTTATGTTTTATAGCTAATATTTAATCAATTTTATAGAATTAAAGAGACCCACAGAAATTTACCTATCTTTAAAGGAAATATAAGCTGTTATGTTTTTTCCTTTAAAGAAAAATTGTGTCTTAAACCTCGACTTAATAGTAATACCACTCCTAATAGAAAAAAAAATCATATGAAGATCACTTAGTAGAGGTGCTAGAGAGGCTGTCAAAGTAGGTTATTTCTCATAGGAAGACATTAGGAATGTTGCCTCAGTATAAATGAGGTTTTTAAAAAAACTAATCACATAATTAACAAATTAATCTGTATGGCTATTTTTTTTTTTAGCTCTAAATGATGTATAAAAAGATTGAAAGGATTTCAACATTCACCTGATCCTGACTTCATTCTCTAAGGCTCTTAAATCTCAGGGAGATGGAGTGACTTTTGAAGACGTATAGCTTCCCAAAACCAGAGATTCACAGCTAACAGCCAAGACTTCTGAATCAAAGAGCCCTCGTGTCACTTGTAATCAGTTTGCTTTGTGCCTCAGCTTTAATGCTCTCTCTACCTTGATTTTTGAAAAAAATCCCCTAGAAGGGGAAAAATTAAAAATAAATAATAAAAAATGAGAAATTGAATAGTCAACTTTCAAAAATATTGTTAATATGACACATTTTATCTCTTATTAGAGGAACAGCTCATGGACTCTCTTAATTGTGTACTGAAAAAGAGAATGCTATATAGTCTAAATTACTTAAGGTCATGTCTTGCCAGAGGCATGGCTTTAAACTATAGAGTATATGGTTATTGGTAGTGCTTGAGATTTTCTGATCTATGTTCCTCTGAAACAGTTACGGAATGTATTATTTTTTACCCATCCTTTTACTCTGAGCGATGGATGGTTCTCAGTAAAATTGCCATGTGTTGATAATGATTCACAGCAATTAGGGAAAAACAATTTTCTGCTTGCTTGTGCGTGTTCTCTGATTATGGTGAGCACGTTCAACATAAATCATATTTTTATTTTATTTTACCTTGCTTATATTTTTCCTTTTAAATCTAAATATTATGTTTTTTAAGTTAAAATGTAAACCATAGTAATTGTATAAAAGTAGAAAATATAATTAAGCAAAAAGAAGAAAATACTATTACTATCTCTCTAAACAGTATCTCACTAACCAATATTAAAATATTAGAATTCATTTATCAGAATTTTTTCTATTCACAAATATTATTCATTTTTACAAATATAAGTGCTTACTAGACATCCCATTTTATCCTGAATTTTTGCTTTAAAATGCGTAAGGAACATCTCTCCAAGTCTGAGTATTCTTCCATTGATGACAAAATCCTTTTATCTTTTTGATGAATTGACCCCTTTACCCTTATTTAATATTCCTCTTTATCACTGGCAATATTCTTTGTTCCAAATTTTATCCGGTAACAGCATAGCTTCTCAAGCTTTCCTTATTATATATTGCATATATTTTCTCATCATTTTACTTCTAACCTATATCTTCATATTTTAAGTTAGTTCCTTCTAGGCAGTAAATAGTAGAGTCTTGGATTTTTTTGCCAGTTTGGCATCAAATACTGTTTAATTGACACATTTAGACCATTTATATCTAATGTAATTATTGATATGTATTAATTTAAATATCTCACCTGCAATTTGCATTTAATTTGTTCTATCCACTCATTTTTTCTGTGTTTGTGACCAATTTTAATTATCTTAGTAAATTTGTATTGTGTTTTATCTCTCATATTTATTATTCATATTGTATATTATTTTACATTATGCCCTAAAGTTAACAGTGTATATTTAACTTATGATAGTGTACATTAAAATAATCTTATAGCACTTTTTGGGAAGATTGAGAAATTTAGAAGAGTATATTTCCATTTCCTCACTCTCATTTTTTGATATTACTTTTATACATTTTATTTGTGCATACATTTTTTAAAACTTTGATTTTTTTAAAGTACTAAATTATACTTTAAAGAGATTAAAAAGAATTTAAAAATTATTTGATATTTATATATATCTTTACAATATTCAGTGCTCTTCATTTTTTAGGTAGATGCAAATTGCCATCTAATATTGTTTCTTTCACCAGAAATACCTTCTTTAACATTTCCTCAATAGTCAGGCACAGTAGCTCCTGCCTGTAATCACTGCCCATTGGGAAGCCAAGACAAGAGGATCTCTCAAAGCCATGTGTTGGAGACCAGCCTGAGCAACATGGCAAGACAGAGTCTCTTCTAAATAAATAAATAAATAAATAAAAATAAATTTCTACATTTTCTTGAATTCAATTATGCTGCGATAGATTAACTCAGTACTATTTTGTCTTAATTTTAATAATTATTTTCACTGATATTGGTATGCATGTTGAATTTTTTTTGCCAATTTTTTTTTTTTAAAGACTCCATTATCTGTGTCTTGCATAGTTCCTGAAGGGATATCTCCTACAATTCAATATTTTCTTCTCCCTGTTTAAGACGTGTTCTTTTTTTATTTGACTTTATTCAAAAATTTCTTTTTTTTTTTTGGTTGTAAGCATTATAACTATGATATACCTAAGCATTTATTTATATCTGTACCTCTTGGATTTCTCTGAAATTCTAAGAAATTTGATTTATTGCTTCCCATTAATTATCAAAAAATATGATCATTGTCCTTTAAAATATTTATTATGTCTGACTTTTACACTCTTCTCTTTTTCAGACTGCAATTGCTCTTTATTTAAGCATATGATAACATCTCACATTTCACAGATGTTCTGATTTACTGTTTTACTCTAATACTTTTTGTCCTTAGGATTACATAATTTTAATTCACCTCACTTCATATTCACTGATTTTTTTACCCTCTGGTGTGTTCATTTATTTATATGTCTATTAAATTTTTTTTTTTGCCCCCTTGCTCAAAGGACATCTTAAATTTGATGTGTAAGCAAACATGACAGTTAGAGCTCTGGATGGATCCATGCTGGGAGGTTGGGAGTGGGCTAGAGCCTACAGATTGTTCCAGGGAAGAAGCTTCTACCCTCTCAGGTAAACTGTAGGGCTGAAGAAGATAGTGCATTCATGAAGAGCATATTCAGTAGCAAATAACTAACTTGTTTTTGTCATTTACGTATATTTTATTTGAATTGCTCTCTCCTAATAAAGTATGAAGAGATTTATTTTTTTCTTTGGGTAATTTATTTCCCTTTTTTAAAAATTATACTTTAAGTTTTGGGATACATGTGCAGAACATGCAGGTTTATTACATAGTTATATACGTGCCATGGTTGGTTTGCTGCATCCATCAACCCCTCATCTACATTCGGTATTTCTCCTAATGTTAACCCTCCCCTAGCTCCCCATCCCCTGACAGGCCCCACTGTGTGATGTTCCCCTCCCTGTGTCCATGTGTTCTCATTGTTCAACTCCCCCTGAGAATATGCAGTGTTTGGTTTTCTGTTTCTGTGTTAGTTTGCTAAGAATGATGGTTTCCAGCTTCATCCATGTACCCACAAAGGACATGAACTCA
Organism: Cacajao melanocephalus; assembly: GCA_963573385.1. Lineage (NCBI taxonomy): Eukaryota > Metazoa > Chordata > Mammalia > Primates > Pitheciidae > Cacajao > Cacajao melanocephalus. The sequence continues at coordinate 12,891 of CAUYLG010037594.1, forward strand.
GTCTTTTTTATGGCTGCATAGTATTCCATGGTATATCTGTGCCACATTTCCTTTATCCAGTCTATCATTGATGGGATTTGAGGTTGATTCCAAGTCTTTGCTATAGTGAACAGTGCTGTAATAAACATACGTGTGCATGTGCCTTTTAGTAGAATGATTTATAATCCTTTGGGTATATGCCCAGTAATGGGATTTCTGGGTTAAATGGTATTTCCAGTTTTAGATCCTTGAGAAATCACCACACTGTCTTCCACAGTGGTTGAACTAATTTAAACTCCCACAAATAGTGTAAAAGTGTTCCTACTTCTCCACATCTTTAGAATCTGTTGTTTCCTGACTTTTTAATGATTACCATTCTAAACTAATGTAAGATGATTTCTCATTGTGGTTTTGATTTGGATTTCTCCAATGACCAGAAAAACCCTAGAAGAAAACCTAATTTGATATAGTTTCCATCACATTTAATTTTGATACATAAAAGTTTTGTTTTTAGTCTCTTTAGATGAAACTCTATAACTGTGTGTTAATACAGCAAGACTTCCAAACATTTAAATATGGATCCATTCTTAATTAGAACAAAAATATTATATATTTTGTTTTATTTTAAATAAAATATTATAAATTCTAAAGTAAAAACAAATATACATTATATTTGAAAATTATGTGTTTTTTTAAAAAGCCACATACTTTCACATGTATTTGAAAAATATAAAATATTACAAAGCAATATAATACAGTATACTTATTTTACATTATATTTATACATACGCCCATTGAAAATTTAGGGATTTCAGGCCGGGATTAATGGCTCACACCTGTAGTCCCAGCACTTTGGGAGGCCGAGGCTGGTGAATCACCTGAGGTCAGCAGTTGGAGACCATTCTGGCCAACATGGTGAAACACTGTCTCTACTAAAAATACAAAAAATTAGCTGGGCATTGTGGCAGCTACATGGGAGGCTGAGGCAGGAGAATTGTTTGAACCTGGGAGGCAGAGGTTGCAGTGAGCAGAGATTGCACCGTTGCACTCCAGCCTGGGCAACAGAGCCAGACTCTGTCCGAAAAAAAGAAAATAAAAGAAAATTTAGAGATTTCAAAATAACTATTTGTTGAACAATAATGAGATTGCAGAGAATATGGGAAGTATAACTAAAGATTAATTTGTAAGAACACAGTACAAACTGAGGTAACATCTAAATATGTATGTATTTTGAACAAACCTGAAAAACTCTAGGAAAATAATGGACAAGCAAATATTCCCCTAATCATTAAGGCAGTGATGTCACCAGATATTACATATTCTCTAGAAAAACTTTACACATAAAAGGATGACAGTGAAAGTACAAAAGACAAATCATATCTTAATTTATTATAACTTCTTTAACTTTACAGACCTCATGAGATATTCTTGGTTTTCTCAGCTGTCTACAGATCACACTTTGATAATCACTACCTTAATTCTTCATTTCTGCATTTTTACAACTTTAAAATTTTTAAAAATAAATATATGGTTATGATTTTTGATATCAAATTTTCTCAGACAAAATAACTGACAAAATTCTGCCTGATTCACACCAATTTAATGATGTACTTCAGAAGAGCACTGTGAAGGGTGGGGCTTTTAAACCATTCTTCCTCAAAATAAAAGCATTGCCTTTGGCTCCCATCTAGACATGTTATATGTCAGGTTTGTCTGAATTTCGACTATGTAGAGCTCCCCTGCACATGCTTCTCAAAGGTTTAATCCCCAAATTTCCCTTCAGTAAGCTTTTATCATAGAGCACATGATTCAAAACAGCAAAACTTATTCTGCAAACAATGAGATTTGGGGATAGCAACAGGCTCCTTAGCTCAACTCTATAACTTCATTTAATTTATTTTTTTTCTATAAACCTGAGCTTATTAGTTTGTGAATAGGAATAGTAACACAGCCTCTCAGCCATACAGATACTTTGAGTTATATGTGCTAATATACTTGAAACTGTTTTATAATTTTTAACACTTTATAATGATATTATGTTTAGTTATGATGTTTGTGAAATTTTAGTAATAATAATACATTGAATAATAAAGAAAAAGAAATGAATATATTCAGTAAAAGTTGATTAAAGCTTTTATTCAAAGACACCATACAAATTAATGAAATAGTTGCTTGCTTAAAATTAAATCTTCACATTTTTTGATGTTATATAAGCACATCTTTTCAGGGAAGACACATACATTAACTCAGTAAACATTTCTTATGCAACGCCTGAAAGCCTATCACACATTTTTCTTAATTGACTACCATGCATATTGTATTGAGAGCCTCTTCAGAGATACGGGATAAAGTGAAATATTTTACCTTTAGCTACGTGAGCTTTTTGCATACTGAGTTTAAGAGACAATTTTTGTAAAAACATTTTTTTAAAAGCAGCATACATAACAAATGTGAATAAATTAGTTCACCCTCAGAAACAATGACAATTGCTAACATTAAATTCTTTCTACGTGGACACCATTATGCTAAAAATTTGAACATGTTTTGTCACCATTATTTCTCAGAGAACCTAACAGTATAAATACTATCATAATTCTCATCTTATGCATTAGGCAATTCAGTTTCAGAAAAGTTATTTTTTCCAAAATTAGACAGCTAGATAGCTAGAGTCTATGAAACCATGCATACAACTTCAGCAGCCATATAATTTCATAACCCACTCTCAGCAATACAGTGCTTCTAATTAAGAATAATAATAATGATAGTAATAGCATTATTACTATCTGTGACAATATAAAATCTTTGGAATTATTTGTATTATATCATGGGTTAATGAAAACATTGCTGAGGGCTTTCAACTTACTAAACAGACATCATTGTTAGGTCCCTTTTCCATGGTTTGGAGTAAAGGAGGCAATAATTAGAAGTTTGTCCCTCATAGTAGGCTCTATTGCAGACCCTACTGCAAAGGCAATGGTTGCATAACAGACTTCTTTAAATTCCCTTGCTAAAGTTTACTAGATAATATTTAGATTGCCTACTGGCTGAACAGGGAAGAATCTGTGCAATTGCTGACACTTCTTCTTGCACATGGATAAATACATTTGGTATTACAGAGTTTCAGTTGCAGGAGATTATCAAAGAGTCTGCTTGGTTAAAACAAACTCCTCATCTCCGGATCATTCTTTGATCTATTTAATTTTAATTGATATAGTTCATAGGGAACTTATTTAAGGAGCATACTCTAAACTCTTGCTATTATATTTCTCATAGTCATAATAATAGTCTCCCTAGTGGGCTTTATAGTTGCAAAAGTTTTAAACATTTCCATGCAGCCATCCATAGAATGTCAAACGGTCTCTCCTTAACTGGAATGGCAAAACCTCAAATAAACGTGTAATCTTGAGGACAATGGAACCTATGAATGACATGCTGCGATTGGAAACCCGAAATGATGGTAACTGAGATTAGTGCTTAAGCTCTAAGTTTTGGTCACACTCTCACCTAAGTGACAACCTGACCAAATGAGGGGAATTAAACAAAATTACGGGAGGTGTAGTCTTTTACAGAGTTTGTGCACCAATCCTCAGCAGACCAGACCAAGTCAAAATGGAGTCAATCACACTAAATGCCATCCAACCAAACTGAAACTTTAAAGGAGCAGATACACCCCAAGACAGACCAGTTTTTGCTTTTGTTTTTTCTTTGTGAAAACAGGAGATTCCAGCACAGTAAGAAAGTGCCCTCTGCTTTCAACCTTGATGTCAATGCTTAAGGTTTACGTCAATGTCTCAAAATTGAGAGGTTGAGTCTTTACCAATCACAGAAAGTCAACTCTTCAAATAAAGCAAACACAGAGCTGTAACCAATCCAGCTGTTTCTGGAAGTCAGATCGGTTTTCTGTACATCACTTTCCCTTTTCTGTTCATAAATATTGTGAAACAAAGTAACAAATATAAGACACCGTGTTTTCTCTTTTCTACTTGCTAGCATAATTTCACACAGCCCCTGGCTCTGTGACCATGTGCAGCTCTCCAGAAAGATGCCTTGAAGACAAAACAGGATAGAATACATGTGCCCCATATCTCTTGCCTGAGTCACTACATTTCTTAAAGGATAAATGACTCTAGTCTTTGCCTTTTCTTGCACATAAGAAAACATCTGATGAGGTTAGTGATGATGCCTCTGTAATCTAAAACCAGATGTATTCTAATGTAGAAATCTTGTTGCAGTCCTGCTTTAATATAACTTTTGAGCAAATTTGATGTAATGTTGCATGTCCCGAACTTCTACCACCTGCATATAAGCAGTGAGCTGAAACACTGTTTTGGAGCAGTGTTACTAAACTGCTCCTCTGCTATAAGCCTCAGTCTATAGTCCTCACTAAGATTTCCAAATGAAACTAACTTTAATCCTTTAAAACTTTAATTTTTTTTTTTAGTTGACAATATTATCCTACCGTGTGTCAGCCCCAGAATCACTCTGAACCTATTCTGATTCTGGGGGCTGACAGATTCTCGAATCGTTTTTTGCTCAGTTAAATTCTGTTAAATTCAATTTTTCTAAAGTATTTCTTTCAGACAATTGAATGGTTTCAAGATATTTTTCATGGCTGAGAAAAGGAGGACTTACCACTTCTTATTTTATCTCAATTGAAACATGAATCTCAGTTTGCACTATGAATCAGTAGTCATTCTTTACTCTTCAGAGAATTCAAGCCAACCTGCCTGATACGGTTTGGCTCTGTGTCCCCACCCAAATCTCGTCTCTAATTGTAATCCACATGTGTTCAGGGAGGGAGGTGACTGGATCATGAGGGGTCTCATTATGGTGAGTGAGTTCTCACAATATCTGGTGGTTTTATATGGAGTTCTTCCTCCTTCTTTCTTTGTCTCTCTGTCTCTCTTTCTTTCTAGTCTGCTACCATGTAAGATATGCCAACTTTCCCTTCTGCCACTACTGTAAATTTCCTGAGGCCTCTCCAGCCATGTGGAATGGTGAGTCAATTAAACCATTTTTTTTTAATTACTCAGTTTTGGGTATTTCTTAATAGCAATGTGAGAATGCACTTAATGCAATGACATAAGCAAAAAGAGAATTGTTTTTGGCTCTTTTAACAGAGAAGTCCAGCTGTTGGGCTGCCTTCAGGCATAGCTTGATGTGCAGGCATAAATGATATACTTAGCATTCTATTTTCTTCCCACATATTGGCTCACCTTAACTCTTCTTTAGTCTTTGGTGCTCCCCTATGACAGGCTGAAAAAACTAGCACTAGAATGTCAAGACTTTACATTCTCTTAGCTTTGATTCTCTGTGAAAGGACAATTTTCTCTCCAGGGAAATCTCATTGTTTCTTATTGTTTTAAATTTGATGCCAATCCTAAACACAAACTTCTGACAGAAGAATATGAGTTACCAGTGGGCTTACAGCCAGGTCACATGATCCACTCCTGTCTTGAGTTAGGTTCCCCAGAAGTAGATGTTGAGAACAAGGATCCTGTGTAAGTGATTAAGTCAGAAATCAGCCAGGAGGACAGAAAAGAAGAAATCAAATAAGGGTGTGATTTCAGCTAAGTGCAGAAAAAGATGTTTCCAACCTTTTCCTACAGAGAAATCTGCTGTATAATTTATTCTTACACTTTCAAATTTTTGGCCATACATATAAATAAACTCCAGACTTTTGGGGCATGAGAGCAAAGTGGCCAGAGGAAGCAAATGCACATAGAAGCTGGGCAGGTGGCACACAGGAAACCAAAAGGATTGAAGCATTTGGACAGTTCACTAACCACGTTTGCTATAAACACTAATGGAAAGGGGTAGCTGAGTTCTCACACTAAGGAAAACCAGGATGCATTTCACCAGAGTATGAATAACATGAGTGCTGTGTAGCACGAAACAAGAAATGTCCACTACATTCTTCAAATTAAATTTTGGAAATGAATCAAAACACTTTTCAGTGAAATATTGCCTAAGTGGTTAATAATAAAAATATTGGTTTTATATTTTAAATGCTAGTATTAGTGAATTAAGCAGCTATTGTAGAGTTGAATGAGCATTAGATTTCAAAAAAAATTATTGTTTCAGAATCTCATTTAGAGTGTACATTTGGACAAATTAATTAACCTTTCTAAGTTTCAATTTTCTTATCTGCAAAGTGATAGTTTAAGTAAGACCTCCTTCACTAGTTACAGTGAAGATCAAATGAGATTATGAATTCCAAAGAGGTTTTGTAACTGTAACGTTTGGAATGTTAATGGGTCCACCTTTCCTATTAGTGTGCAAATATCTGATGGCCATGACCTTATCCTCCTCTACAGTTCTCAGTGTTTAGCCTAATAAGTGACATTTAATTTACACTCCTTGGAGATTTAATAAGGAAAAATATATTAGGCAGGCTAGTGTTTTGCTTTGGTAGCTGTATGCTCATAGACATCGTTGTTTTATACCAAAATTTTCATTTTAATGTAAATATATTTCAGAGTTTTTGAGGCTGTCCTATACCCTTTGTAATGAGCAAGAGGATTGTGAGGAGACATGGCTTCATCTCCTGTTTTAGATTTTATAATTTTTTGTTTTACTGAGCAGGAATTAACTAGGCATAAAGTATAAACATTCAAAGCAGTCACTTGCTGTCAGAGTAATCTGATTTCTTCAGAAAATTAAGTTTGTTTTTTGTTTGGAAGTAAACTGTCTACTAGTGCTTTTTACAATTAAAGGTATTTCTCTGGAAGAGAAGTGGGAGATACTGGGAAGAAAGGACAGAGAGAAAGAGATAACATTATAGATAAAAGATTCCAGGTATTACAGTGACTAATTGTCTAGACTTCAGAATGAGGCTAACCATTATTTTAGCTATGTGCTTCAATTTCCTCATCTATGAAAGGGTATAATAATATTGCTTTTATAAATTGTGATAAAAATAAATTGTTTTAATTCATATAAAACATTTTATCAATGCATATGCTCTTTTTTGCCCTCTTATATTTATTGTTAGCCTAAAATTACCAATGAATAAAAGACACTCAGTACATTGTAGAGTATCCATGAGCATTAACTACAGAGTACACTAACACCTGCAAGGAAAAAGACAAACTAAAAGGAAAATGTTGTCCATTGAACCAAAAGCAATCTCTATTAAAATTGCAATGTTATTTTTCATGGAAATAGAAAAATAATTTTAAAATACAGTATGGCACCACAAAAAATCCTTGAATAGACAAAGTAACCTTAAGCAAAATAACAAAGCTGGAGGCATCATAATGCCTGATTTCAAAATATACTGCAAAGATAGAGTAATCAAAACAGCCCAGTACTGACATAAAAACAGACACATCAACCATTCAATAGGATAGGGAGCTTAGAAATAAACACACACCTCTAATGTCAAATGATATTGAACAAAGGTTCCAAGAATCCAAATGGGAAAATAACAGTATCTTTAATAAAGGACATTGGGAAAACTATTTACATGCAGAAAAATAAAATTGGAATCTTATCTCATAGCATGTGTGAGAACTCAAAATGAATTAAATATTTAAATATAAGACCTGAATCAATAAAACTTCTAGAGGAAAACATTGGGAGAAAAGCTCTGTAACATTGGTCTGGGCAGTGACTTCTCAAATATGACCTCAAAAGTGTAGGCAACAAGAACAAAAATAGACAATTTTCCAATTACATCAAGTGAAAATCTTCTTTACAACAAAGGAAACAATCAGTAGAGTGAAGAGACAATGCACAGATTGAGAGAAATATTTGCAAGTCATATATCAGATAAGAGGTAATATCGAAAATATGTAAAAAACTAAGACTACTCATAAGAAATAAATAATCCTATTAAAATGGACAAAACACCATTTATAGATTGGATAAAGAAAATATAGTGCATATGTATCATGGAATACTATGCAGTCATTAAAAATAACGAGATCATTTCCTTTGCAGGAACACGGATTGAGTTAGAGGCCATTATCATTAGCAAACTAACACAGAAACAGAAAACCAAATACTCATGTTCTCACTTATAAGTGGGGCTAAATGATGAGAACACATGGACACATAGAACAAAGAAACACACACTCATGCCTTTTGGAAGGTGGAGGTTGGGAAAAGGGAGAGGAGCAGAAAAAAATAACTAGTTGGTACTAGGCTTAATACTGGGTTGATGAAATAATTTGTACAGGAAAGCCCCATGACACAAGTTTACCTAGGTAACAAACCTGCACATGGACCCCTAAACTTGAAAGTTTTAAAAAATGGGCAAAAAACCTGAATAGATATTTTTCACACAAAAAAAGACATACAAATGACCAAGTATATGAAAAAATATTCAATCTCACTAATCCTGAGTGATATGAAAATTAAAACCATAAAACCATATTACTGCATACCTGTTAGAATGGCTATTACCAAAAGGATGAAAGATGACCATTGGCAAAAATGGGGAGAAAAGGGAGCACTGGCACAATGTTGGTGAGAATGTAATCTTGTACCATCATTTTGGAAAACAGTATGGAAATTTCTCAAAAAACTGCTAATAGAATTGACATATAATGCAGCAATTCTACTTCTGAATACATTTCCCAAGAAATTTAAATCAGTAGGTCAAAGTCATGCTCACTGCAACATTATTCACAAAAGCCAAGATATGGAAACAACCAAAGTGCTCATCAATAAATGACTGAATATCAAAATGTGTAAGTGTAAAATATAATAATATTCAACCTAATAAAGAAAATCTTGTCATTTGCAATGCCATGGATGAATCTAGAGAACATTATGCTAAGTGAAATAAGCCAGGCACAGAAAAACAAATCCCAAATCACATCATATATATGTGGAGTCTAAAAATGTAAAACGTAGACTAGAAAATAAAATGGTTATCAGAGAATGATGATGGTGATAAATTGGGAAAGGGGAGATATTGGTCAAAGCGTACAAATTTTCAGTAAGAAGGAATAAGATCTGGTGATCTGTTGCATAATATGGTGACTATAGTGAAGAATAACAGAGCATATTGCAAAATTGCTAAAAAAATTTTTTAAAGTGCATCTTAAATGGTAGCATCTCAAAGAAATTATAAGCATGTGTGCTGTTATTAGTCTGATTAGATGTTATTAATTAGCTTAATTCGACCATTCCACAGTGTATAAAAAGTTATCACATTGTGTTGTACTGAACCGAGCATAGAAAGTCAACACCAAGACAAAAGTAGGCCAAATTGCAGGGTCTTTATTGCCGGCAGCCACGGAGGACTCATGTCTCTCCAACCCGTGGCCCCAAAAAGGAGGGTGTCAAGACCTTTTATACCCCTAAAACCACCTTGGGGTGAGCGTGATGGGCGGGGGTTGGGGTGAGGAGCTTCAGACATTCCAAGGGCCAGAGGACTTTTGACACTCTGATTGTCACTTAAGCGGTTAACAAAAGTCAAGATAAGCATTTGTTTACACATTGTCTCGGTAGGGTGGAAATTACAAGTCGCAGGGGCCAAGATGGCCTGGGTTTGGACTGCTTGCATGTCACATTACGGGTTACACAGAGCAGTTTAAACAGAAAGCCAAGGTATGGTTGAGGTACGCAGTTTTATGGGGCTTTTACCATGTCACAATTGTACCTCATAACTTTTTTTCTTCTGGAGATGAAGTCTTGCTCTGTCACCAGAGCTGTCAGCAGAGCTGGAGTGCAGTAGTAGTATCTTGGAACATTGCAACCTCCACATCCCGGGTTCAAGCAATTCTCCTGCTTCAGCCACCTGAGTAGCTGAGATTATAGGTGTTCACCACCATGCCTGGCTAATTTTTGTGTTTTTAATAGAGATGGGGTTTTGCCATGTTGGTCAGGCTGGTCTCTAACTCCTGACCTCAGGTGATCCACCCACCTCAGCCTCCCAACAAATAATTGTCTTAAGAAAAGATAAGGAGAAAGATTTCATCTCACACTTTTCTTAGATAATTTACTTTGCAACATTTGTAATCCTTAATTCTTTTTCCATCTCTTTAAAATGTATTTAAATTTCTTTAAAGGCTAAATTAGGTTTTCACTAGCTTAATAGCCAAGGCATGTTTTCCTTAAAAACCTGGGAATCATCTCATTAAAATACAAACATCCAAGGAAATGGTGCTCCTTTCTCAGAGTTTCTGTAGGAGAATAGATGCCTAACTTCAACTGGCTCCTTGTTGCAAAAATACCAAAGGTATGAGAAAGTTACTTTTTATTCTTATAAAATAATTAACTAAGACAAGTGATCATCCCAATTACCAAGTGAATTAAAGACAAATCATGTGTAACAAATTGTGTTGTCAAGTCCTCCTCCTCAAGAACTCGTTATTCTATATCTTAAGAACATGTTATGAGTTTCTTTGCTTGCCTATATAAAATGATGTGATTTCTTTTTGTCTTTGAAAACTTTTAGAAGATTGCTTGTGATTATGCATCATTTTCTGATTTAATGCTCACTCAATAACTAAACTGGCTTTTTGCCCTACTACCTAAAAGGAGTTAAAAAAATATTTTGTTTTCAGTATAATTGCCAACATACCTTTCTCTTTCTGTGTGGGCCAATAATTACTTGGACGTTTATATTTGTAGAGAGAAGGGTGACAACTGGCAAAGAAGTTATTGATGTATTCTTCACTCATGCTTTTTCATATATATTTTTTCTCTCTGCACATAGAGTAGCAGTCACAAAATATGACAAATGTAGGATTTAGATGGCTAGTCAGTCTTTCTTACTAACAAAAAAAAAATCCATCAGAATCACTTGTTCTGCTGATAAAAATGAAGATTTCAGAACCACTGTGTTATACCTTGCCTAAATAAAACTGACCCTTAATTACCAATCTTACAGTTTTATCATTATTAAAATTAGGATAACAATGCCTTCTCCACTGGGTTGCTATGCTTAGTATACTTTTTGATGTAATATGTTAGTCCATTTTCAGTGACATTGTGTTGTGAGTTTGCTGTTGCCATTGTTCTTTTTGTTTCAGGCTTGGTAATTTGTTTATTAAAATGTTACCAAATCTCGTGGTTCCATCAAGGACATCTGATTGCAGTTTGATTGTGACTGTGACTAGAGTAGGTAACACTAAACTGTTGATTTAAAAAATAAATAATAACTTAGTTTTTAAATTTTTCTTCATTAATATCTAGAATACCCAAACAACTACTTCAAATCAATGAGGAAAAAACATTTAACCCACGAGAAAATGAACATGAAATATAAACAGTCAACTTACAGAAAAAGAAACCTCAACAGGTAAAACTATATAAAAAGACAATTAACCCCACTAGTAATTAGAAAAGAGGAAACTATGATCACAGTCAAGCTGGTATACATTAGGTAAACATCAAGAGTTGAATATTATGTGACAATAATAACCTATTTGAATTATTTTGAATGAGTGTGGGAAAAATGCAGGTATTTTAAAGAGTTCTTTTACAAAATAGAGTAAAATTAAATGTGCTTATATGGCATGACACAGCAATTACACTTCCCTTCCAAACCTGCAAAGAGCCTCAAAACAGAATGTTGCAGAATGAAAACTGCATGATTTTTTGAGGAAGAGAGCTGGAAATAATCTAGATGCAAAGCAACTTCACTGTACACTGGTTATCATTTTAGTCCACTGTATCTTGGGCTGCACTTTCACTATTTGTCCAAGTCTGGTAAGACAAAACACTCACACATGATTTACATCAAGGAGGTTTATTACTTACAGATAGGCAGAAAAGACAGCAGAAGCCAAGGATTCATGATAGGCTGGTCCCCTAAGATTCAGGAAAGTTGGCCAGAGTGGATGGAATCTCATTTGCATATTCCCCACTTGAACTACAATTGAGAGACTCTGGGTCATGGTTAGCTTGGGTTTTACACCCTGGGGAAAAATTATGCACTGGGCTAGAGTGTTAAAGGACATTCTGTTCAAGTACAGACAAGAACAGATCCCTGGTGGTCTTAGTCAGTTTCTCCTAATCTCAAGTTGTTGAATTCCCAGCATGTGTACACTAAGAGAACTAGGTATGTGTTACACCCAGAAGAGTTAAGCAAAATGTTGTGAACATGTAGTATAAAATTGTATGCATCAGTAGCAATTTGAAACAATGAATACCATTTATACACTAAGGTGAACAGATTAAAAACATGTAATGCCAAGTGGAAAACTGAGATGTAGAAATAGATCTGCAGCATAATACAACATGTATAGAACAAACAATAAACAAGTTGAAGCCTCCAGACTCTGGGACCAGATTTTTTTTACTGTGACCTGCTAGCTGCCTGATCTTGGGCAAATCACATAACCTGTCTACATCTCAGTTTTCTCATCTCTAAATGGAGAAAGTAAGTACTAATACCATAAAACAATTTTAATGGTTAAATGTTAATATAAATACATAAAAGTGTTCCTAGCACATATCTGTAGCTGAATAATATTTAGAAATGTTTATTATTTATTTTAATATGCATTTAAAACATATACATACACCCAACAATACTGTGCGTATTTTTAAAATATCCATATATTTCCATGCAAATATATAACAATGGGAATCTCTTAAGGGTAATATTTGTATCTGCTTTAAAAAGCAGAAAAAAATGAAATATAATGTTAAATAAGGGAGATGATTTATAAAAGCTGGTGATAATATTAAAATTATTACATGAATGGAAAAGCATGAAGACCTTAACTATCAATAATTGAGAACTAAACAAAACTAATCTGCTATTTTAACATCAGTAGTCTTTTTTAGAACAACCGGCACAGTTAATTGGAAAACAATTTTTTCACAAATCATTAACAATAAAATTCATATTTTATTGTTTATATAGAGAATAATATCACAAAACATTATAGGAAAACTTAAAAGGAGACTCCATCAAAATTCATTGTTTCTCGATCCCACCACAAAAAAATATATATGTGAGAAATTTCTGGTTGTAAAATAAATAATATTTTCTGCTTTGGAGAAAGGAAAAGGAAAATAAAAGTTACCCTGATGATAGAATCTTAGCATCTACTATCTGGTAATAGTTTTAATTCTGGTATGTGTAAGTATGCCTGGTACTTAGTAGGTATTCAAGTATTTGTTAGTGAACCAATGTCAAACAGATCTATTCACTCTCCTTCCCTGGTGAATTTTGCTTACATAATTAGCAGCTTATCCTTTCCTAAGAATCCAATGTCATTACATTATGAATAAGAAAATAATAATAGTGCTTGATGATCTGTGCCTCTCATGCCTGTGCTAAGTTGCTCAATTACTGAAGCCTGACAAATACAGATCCTTTCTGTCCGCAGGTCAATAAAATGATCCTGGTGGCATATTAAATGCCTTTGGATGCGATGAATAGAGTTAGAATTTAGGATTTTTGTTTGTTTTAAACCCATTATCCAAAATGGATAAATGGAAGCCCCAGGCCTGAATTGAGCTTCTCCCTATTTCCTCTTGTCTGCCAAGTGTGCAAAGACAGTGTAAGATTTCTGCTACAGCATTTGGAATACATCCTCATTTTTTCCTGAACTTGTTGAAAGCTGCAGCAACTTGTTAATTCCCCATCAGCCTCTTCTCCATAGTTGGGAGGACCTTACTATGACCTTAGAAGTACTCAATCTCGCCATTCCTCTATTTGTACTTAGCAATTTCTATGGTGGGTGCCACTTTGCAGACCAATGCCTCTAGGAATTTATTTGGAGGCTGTAAATCAGACCAAACCTCCTTTATTTCACATCTGTGGATGCAGTGTTCTGAATCCTTGACCCCCTGGTTCCTCAAACCATGATCATATCAATTTCCAGTTAACAATCTCATTATCTCCTTTTACTCTCCCTATGCAATTATTGAAAATTTTTAGAAATGGTTTTGAAATTTCTTCATTGCATATAGCTGACTTAGCAATTAAATTTGTCACTTGTAGTATGGTAAATTTAATGTGTATTCACCGATAATTAGGTAATAATGATGAAAATAAATATATTGCAATCAATTTTTATGTTGAAATATTGAGCCTTAGGATCAATGAAAACTGTTACGGGTATATCTTAATTCTCTCCTAATGGACAGTATCACCACCTACCACTAAGGATTGCTGTGAGAATAAAACATTGCAAGTGCTAATGTGAAGCGGATTGACTGTGCAGAGTCCACAGTGAACTTACTTCACATTACCAACTTGTCTGAGTCCAGTGAAACATAATACCTATGCAAAATGAGCCACATTAAGTGGATTTATTATTTATAGATATGCAGCAAGAAAAAATAGATGTCTAGAGTTTATTGCGATTCTGTTCCCAAACCTTCAGGAAAGCAGCCCACGGTGGATGGAATTTCATGTGTGTATGTCCCACTTGCATTGAAGCTGGGAGACACAAAAAGCTGCCCACTAGGAGTATTTTACCCCTAGACAACGTGGTTTTCTGGGCTAAAGTATTGAAGGACATTGTGTTTCTAGGGGGAACAAGAACAGAGCCTTGCTGTTAAAGTCAATTTGTCCTTATCTCAGCATGGTGCATTCCCAGAGCATTCTAACTATCAGCAAGAAAGGGAAGAGAACTGAATGAGTCCAACGCCACCTGGAGAACTGTCCTGCAGTTAAGCGCTCAATATATGTTATATATAATTATGGTCAATATAACTATTAACACATACTAAGGTACATGTGATATATAAAGGAAAATACTGAGCACAGCTTTATGTTAAAATACAATAACAAAAAGTTTAATACGATAAAAACTATATTTATTAGAGATTGCATTATTGGTAAGAATGTAGAAGAATGGAGCCTCCTGTAGGTTTTCCTTGAAGCTGGCCAATCTAACTCTTCACTCTATCTGTGAAAGCACTAATCAGGACTTTGGAGTTGACATTTCAGAAAAAGGTCTTCTTCTGATGTCTTCTGTAATAGACATTACCGCTGATCACAAAATATAAAGCCCATCACATTATACTACAGAGAAAAGTAAATGACATGTGGTTTATCTCTGTTGAGTTTTTAAATACTTTTGCTCTTTTATTCAAATGTAAGGCCCAGATTTTCATTAATTAGGGTTTCTTTTCTTTTCAGTTGAAAATCTCTAAGTAGTATCTTTTAAACAAACATTAGTTACAGAACCTTAGTCTCATGCGTAAACATTAAGGCTGGAAGGCTTATTTTATGCATTCACTTGTTTATTGAATGTGGATTGTAAATTATCCTGCTACTATATTATCTAATAAATCACATTGTTTGATGTTTGCATAGTATTAGCGGTCTCAAGATTGCAAATCATTTTTCAGACAATTAATGGAACGTCAAAGATTCTCTTTGAAATAATATACCAAATATTTATGAATAACAGCATTTTGAAAAAAACACATAGTTGACTATTTTGAATTCCATTTTTGAGAGAAATAAATCAAATAAAATTTCAACAAGTCAAAATCAAGTTTCACATTACTTAAGACAGAACTGTGTATCAAATTGGAGTTCATAGTCAATTTAGAAGAGATTTTTTGTTCATACTCCCAACATGTGATGAAAGATTCTTGCTTTCCTACAGTCAAGTAAAATATGGCAGACATCTGAATTCCTAAAAATTGATTGTATACAGTATCCAAGACCAAGAGAGAATGATCAGAATTGAAATGTATACATATATATATATGCATATATATGTATACATATATATATATGCATATATATGTATACATTTACCTAATATTCTGATGTACCAGAATCTAAATTCTACTGATGGAACCAGTTTATTACTTTAAAAGATTTAAAGTTTTCTAAATAATATTGAAAATGGTAAACAATTTTTTTTTCAATTTACCACATTTTATGTGGTAATTTTTCAAATTACCACAATTTTATGTGGTAATTTATGATTAATGTCTAAATTATCTTAATATCTAAGGGACAGCATAAAATACTGCCTGAGAGCATAAGCTCTGACAACAGAGATCCAGGTTAAGATTCTAACTCTGCCACTGCTAAGTACTTAATATCTCTGTTCATTATATTCCCCATATTTAAAGCAAAAATAATAATGGGATAAAATTAGAGGGGCTGTTATGAGGATAAAATATGTTAATGTAGTTAAAGCACATGGATAAGCAATAATATGCAAAAGGCACTCAATTCTCAACATCTAAAGTAAATAGGAAGAACGAAGCAAAATAAATATTTGCAATAAATATAACAATATTTGATTACACTTTTTTTCAAAAATTTATTTGAAATACTTAAAATAGATTAATGGAGAAAAGACATAGTTAATTCAAAAAGGAAGAAATACATTGTTCATGGAAGAAAGTAAGGCTCATGAGTACACAAAGAAACATACGATGAGGATGTGGGGGCAATCTGGCTGCAACATCTATCACCCCATTAATCACCAGGATTGATACAACTAACCTGGCTGGCTAGGCGGGTGTCCCCTTCCTCTCTCATCATTCCATGTACATGCCTCCCCAAGCTGCACTCTGGGTTGAAAAAGACAACCATCCTGACCATCCGCAATAGATGAGGATGGGTCTTCAGTCAAAAGTATATGAGTGGCTGTGCTTCCCTGCTAGATCCTCCAAACAAGCTCTCTAGAAATGTACAATGAAAAATAATAAAAATAAAAATTTACCTTTCAAAATAGGATCTATATAAAAAAATATAAGAATACACTATACAGGGAGTTTACATGGGAAAGGACATTTTTGCATAATACTGGAGGGAATATATGTTTGTAATAAACATTTTTAAAATCTTTTTGCAATATCTACAATGAGAGATAAAATGTTTTCTTATGTGACCTAAAAATAAAATTTTATAGTTGGTTATTTTGCTTTTATATGAAAAAAGCTTTAGGCAAATGATAATGTAACATAACGTATATCATCAAATTATTGGAATTATAGGTGATCCAAAATATGCAATACAGTGGAAACAGCATTAAACTGGAAATGTGGAAAATCACTATCTACTTTTTGATTTTGTTTTATGATTATGACTCCATTGTGTCCCAGATACGATGAGAACTGCAGAGTTTAGTTAACCAGAACGGATAAAAACTCTGCCCCAGTGGAGCTCACAGTCTAGTGGACAAATATACATTAAAATATTTCTAATACACAATTATAATTGTTAAGTGGAATTTGGGGAGTATAGTGCAGGGAACTAGGCATTATCCAAGAGGTATTAGAGACATTTTAGTTCTAACCTGTAGTCTGTAAGAGTTAGATTTCCAGGGAAGGAGGTCTTCCACGCAAATCAAGAGATCAGTCCTTCACAAAGCCCAGAAGCATGCAAGAACATGGTATGGTCAGTGGGGCTGGAGGATAGCACTTGAGAAGGGGAGGTAAGAAGAGTTCAAGCTGGACAATCGTAAGTGGCCAGATTAGTCACAGCCTTGTCATGAAAAGAAAGGAGGTTTGTTTGTTTGTTTGTTTGATGTAATGGGAAGCCATTTGGGGATTTTACAGCATGAAGAGTGCGTTTTTTAATGAGTACTCATTCATCTTTGTTGAAGAAGGCAAATCTAAGGCAAGGATACCCATTTGTTAAATGTTGTGGTAAACAAGGGAAGAGAGTGACAGCTTCAATTACCTAGAGTAAGCTGAAGTAGAGAAGTCAATCTCACTCATCCTCTCTGAGTCTCACTTTGATCTTCAAGCAATTAATGATGTTGAGCTACATGGACTAAAGAAACCTTTCTGATAGAAAATTTCATCCCTGAGTGTTTAGCTGATGTGCTACAATGAAAGGGGTATCCCATTTCTACTGTGGTCATTCAGAGAGTAATGCAATAAAAATTTAACTTAACACAGCAATGAGGGTCCAGGCTGCATGCATTTGAAAGAGAAAGATTAAAAGCAGCCACAAGAGAAAGAAAGGAAAGCTAATAAACTGAAATGTCTGCTGGGAAGTGCTTCACACAGGCATATTTGTGAAGATTCCTAGGGGAAAGGGACAAACTAGAACTCTGTGAAATTTTCATCAGAAAACCCCAAACCACATGAAAACTGCCTCTTTCCAGTTTCATGCACAAATTTCATATCAATGGGATCTCATTAACATATGTGAGGTGTTTTCACCTTTGCCCAGGAATTCTTCATCAAAGCAAAAAGAGAGACCTGTTGCCCTGTCTTGAGAGGGTGCCTTCCTCAAGGTCAACTTTCAACTCTTTGCTTTGCGTGTGTACAGTTTAACAAGGAGAAAATTTTTAAGTGTAGGTGTTTGGTTCTCTTGTGTTGCTGTATGAAAATCAGAGCAAAGATTTTTTAATAATATCTGAAAGGACATTCAAGGTTCTGTCTTTTTTAGTGGTAATGGAGACAGAACTACAGTAAACTCCACACCTGGCCTTCTAATGTGTATACCCCATCCCTAACTCTGCCTTACTGTATTTATGTTCTTTCTCAACAAGAGGCCAATATAATTTGTTTTCACTTGGTTGTCAAAATTTCTCCATTCCAGTGATCCACTGGGTCCATCCCAGCTCCTGCTTGGACAAGCTTCTTTTACATTCTGCCCTGTTTATATTCATTGGAGTTATGAGTATATAACTCATAACTATAAAGATATAAAGATGATATAGATAGATAGAGATAGAGATATGTATGAATCATAAACATCAAAGGTCCTTTAAGAATTGAATAATCCAACATCCTCATTTTACTGCACTGGAAGTCAGTGGTATTCTTTCAATCCTGTCCTTGACCCAGAACTAAAAATGTGTGAAAGAAGTTATATACCAAGTTTCGCTATATTGAGTGAGGTTCCCTCCAGCACATCGGTTCCCTGATACCATGGAGGGGCATCATCTTTGCCAACATTCTGAAGCTCATGTATGGAAATTCAATAATATTTTCGTGTATAAAATTTTCTAATTTACATATTAGTGTTTTCCTAAATTTTAGAATATACTATGCCTCCATCTTCATAGAATTTTAGCCTATGTGGTTAATATGAAATTGTTAATGAAATTCAGAAAATCTAAGTTGTTGCAAATATTATATAGATGACACTAATCTTTATATTCCTATGATAATTTATTCTTTTTCCTCTTATGGCTCCTGTAACATTTCATTACATGCCTATTTCCTTTTATACTATAAGCATCTTGATGACAGGGCACATGTATTCTTCATTTTGATATCTCAAACATCTGACATATATTGTGTATAGCAAATAGAAGGGCTGAGTAAATATTTGCAGAGTGAATACACACTTTGAAAAAAGAAAACACTGAAAATGCAGTGTCATCAGTACTAAATAAGTGCAGTACCAGATATAATACAATGCTACATATATTGGAGATTTGTGTTAAGATATCTTAATTTTAAAGCTTTTATGCTTATTGAGTGCTGAGAGAAATTAGAGAATGGTTATGCATCTTTTAATGTGGTTTAAGTGTTTATTTAAAACCAGGAGACAAACAAAACAGTGAAACAGATTAAGTCACTTAAATTGTATATCCTCTTGTTTATTAAAAATATTATATAGTTTTAAGAAACATTGGCTTGGACTTACCACTCCTGTCTCACAAAGGAAATAATATGTGTATCTAAAACATACAAAGGGTTTCTGTGAATTTTAATTTGTATAACACAATGGTGAGCATGGCCTTTAACAAGAATTATATTATGATCATGCACTGCATAAGGACATTTCTGCCAAGGACAAACACTTGTCTATGGTCTCATAAGGTTATAATGAAGCTATATAACGGAGTAGGCTATATCATTGAGGTTTCTGTAAGTACACTCTACAATGTTCACACAAGGATGAAATTGCTTAATGATGCAGTTCTCAGAAGGTGTTCCCATGGTTAAGTGACACATGACTATGCATATATTAACTTTAATTTGTACCTCTTAAACAACTCTTGATTCAAGTAAGCATGAAGAAATTTTTTCAGCACCAGAGGTATATGTATAGTGAATGCAGCTCTAGGCATATTAGTAATGTTTGTCATATTGTAATTCCAAGTCTTCATATAATGAAATTATTACTGTTGCATAACGAAAGACAAATGCTTCAGGACTGAGGAGGCAACAATTAAATTGGCCCTGTATTTGGTTTTAAAATGAGAGGCTTTACGTAAATGATTACTAAACCAGACACTAGGACTGCCTAACATATATGGAACCGTCATCTCCATGCTATAAACTGGAGACACTGAAGGGCCTCATCAGCATATCTTGGCTTAAATCTCCTCTGGATCTTTCCAGAAAAACTTATTCTTGGAAGCCTTTTCATTCAAGGCAGCATAAAAAAATTTGTGTGCAATTTGCATGTATGAAAATTGAATGTTCCCTTTAGCTTTGCCCTTTCTGCTTCTGGGCCATATTGAAAAATGTGAAAGCATATCTCTACAGAAATAATCCAGAAGAGCATTTTGCATTCTGTGTCATACCAGTTTGCTTGGATTTCCACTATGCAAAAGAAGAAAAGCGTTCTGTGATCAAAATAGTTTAGGAAAATTTGTTAGACACGTTCCTTTACTGTTAGAATTTTTAGGAGCTTTCAAATGCTATTGTGCATTTTATCTGCCTCCAGATGGGAGGAAGAGGATGCAGTATTTTCTAAATTTAATGACTACAAAATCTGTGTTTCAACATCTTATGAAAATAGTTATTTAAAATACTTAGAAAAAAATTTACTTTTGTCAATGGAAGTGGAACTGAAACAATAATCTATTAATTGAGAAAACTGAGATGAGTTCAAAGTTAAAATCTTTGCAGAAAAAAATAAATTCAAATGAGAAAAAATACTTTTATATTGATATATTTAGTGCCAGCTCAGTACAATAAGATTTTTTTCTCTATTCAGTAGTTATTCATCTTTTCTACTACAATTAGAACCCTCCACTTTTAATAATATCACGTATTTACTCATTTGCTCGGTCTTACAACATACACACACAGCGTAATTTCTACTTCTGCACCCTGTAAGGATATGGAAGCAAAGAAACTCCAGTGACAATAAGCACACCTTGCCACTATATCTTGGTTTCTAAATACTGTTCCTCACTGAACAACAGTACTCGGATAAATGATGTATTCCAGGGCAAGTATAAAATAATTCTGGACTATCTTATTGTGCCAATAACTATTACAGTCAATCAAAAAAAAAAAAGATTCAGGTTCAAACACACAAGAACAAGTTTGAAAAATCTCCCACTGAGAAAAGCTGGGAAGGTAAATCTTCAAAGTAAATAAAGTTATAAATTGTAACACACTGAACATAAACAAATTTATATGTCACTTGTCATGATAGCTGATTTTATTGTTCAACTTTTCTGGCCACAGAGTGCCCAGACATATATTTTGTCAAATACAGTTTTTGTATGTGTGTGAGAACATTTCTGGATGAGAAGAACATTTAAATCAGTAGACTAAGTAAAGTAGCTTGTCCTCCGTAATATGAGCGAGTCTCAAGCAATCAATTGCAGACCAGAAGAGGACAAAAAGGCTGACCCCTCCCCCAAGGAGTAAGAGGGAACTCCTGCCTGACTGCTAGAGCTGAAACTTTTTTTTTTTTCTTTCCTGATCTTCAGCTTCAAACTGAAACACCAGTTCTTGAGTCTTGAGTCAGCCAGCTTTCAGACTGGAACTTACAGCATCAGCTTGTCTTGTTCTTAGGCCTTAGAATCCTGGAAAAGACACCCATTATTAGTAAAAACCAAGCATACAAATTCAGAAAGAAAGAAAAGCTTTTCCACAGAGTAGAATACCAATTAATAATTGTAAAAAGAATAAAGAAGTTAGAAAAATTACCATGCTGCATCCATCATAATAAGAATAAATTCAGGCAAGAATGATCTTTCATAAAGTGTTTCTTTCTACATTACTTACAACTTAATTCTTTGTAAGCAAAATCATGAACAATAATTATATTATACAACCCACTCAAATATAAAGGAGTAAATTTGTGTAGAAAAGTTTTATTACAGTCTGGATGCAATGTTGATGGTTTTATTATCCCGCTCCAAATATTCTAAATGTAAGGATGTGACTTCGAATTTCTAGCAACATTTTGCCCAGTTATTTAAAATGTGTAGCTTATTCTCCACTGCTGTCTCTAATCTTTAGAGTCATTAACTATTGTCTTGATGAATTCTGAGTGCCATATGTTCTATTCCAATTTTCTTTTTTGTATCATTTTAGCAAACTGCAGACAAGATCCAAGTATAAAATCGACTATTTTGCCTACTCTTTATGATTTTTCTTTGTTATGGTTGTTTAGTTTAAATATTTTTTTGTTAAAATATTTTGTTAAATTTTTTTTGTTAAATAATTAAAATATATCCATTTTAATTATTTAAAACAGAAAACAGTTGGTTATAATTGATAAGTTGTTAAAAAGCAATTAGAAAACCTATAAGAATAGGAATCTTATAAGAAAACTTTCTAATAGCAGTTTTATGATTTAATGATTTTTTTTCCAAATTGAACATGTTTTTATAATATTGACTAGAAGGATCATGTAACTTACACATTCTAATAAATTTCATAATATTTAGCTGACTTTGTCCTTATAATATCCAATAACACTGTAAGTTTCAATAACTAAGGGCACTTTTTTATTTTTTATATCTCTTATTTTCTCTTAGCCTCTATGAAGGGAGTGTAAGACCAGTAGATAATTTTCACTTGAGATTTAAAACTAAATGTTAGTTATAGAAATATAAATTTATTTCGTAATTTTTAGGAGTATGATATATATTGAATGATATGATTCAAAACTTAATGGAGTTAGTTTCTTGATTATGTAAAGAAAATCAGTTGTTGGCCAGGTTCAGTGGCTCATGCCTGTAATCCCAGCACTCTGGGAGGCCAAAGCGGGAGGATCGCTTGAGGTTAGGTGTTCAAGAGCAACCTAGCCAAGGTGGCAAAACCCCATCTGTACTAAAAATGCCAAAAATTAACTAGGCTTGGTGGCACATGGCTGTACTCCCAGCTACTCAAGGCTGAGACATAAGAATCACTTGAACAGGGGAGGTGCAGATTGTTGTAAACTAAGATCACACCACCACACTTCAGCTTGGGCAACAGAGCAAGACCCTGTCTCAAAAAAAAAACCAAAACAGGTAATCAAGATAAAGATAATCAGCTGTTATTACAAGACATAAAGTATGAAGTAATTTTAAATAGTGCTGCCATATAGGTATATGTAAGTATATTCAAATAAATGTTGCGCCTAACTTAATTAACTAAATAACAATTATGATAAAATTAGGAAAATCAAGTTCCTGGAAAGGGTAAATAATTAAATTTACTTTAACTTATTTTTGTATATGGAATGGCTAACCTAGAACTTGACATAAAAAAATAAGCAAAATGAAGATTTTCTGCAAATTTGATGGCTGAATATTTGAAGAGTTTGTTCCTCTTGAATGTAACAGTTCACAAATTAGTTTTATCTTTATGATAATTTTATTTTTATATAAATGTGAACTTTTGTTTCATATATTGACTGGCTAAGAACATTATTGAAAGGTTTATCTTACTGAAAATAAAAACTGGAAAAAAATACATTCAGAAGAATTTAACACCACTCCTTATTTTTGACATGATAGCTTTACATATTAAAATTCTGTATAAAATATTGAACCATAGTAACACTGTAACAGAAATTTAGGAAAAGAATCTGGGGTTACTCATTTGATTCATTCAAAATCTTCATCAAAAGCCCCAGGAAAGTTCATGAAGGTAGCAACTATCAAATGCAGTAGAAAGAGAGGAAAGAGGTTGCTATTTTATGCAAGAGGCTTTATTTGTAAGATTTCCTTGATAAAGTGATATTTGAACAGAGACCTGAAGGAAGTGGGAAGGCTAATCATGAAGATATTATAAGGAAGTATTTCTAAGGCAGAGAAAACAGCAAGTACTAAGCCTGGTCTGGAGTGGTGTGGTGCATTTGAGCAAATTGCAAGGAAGCTAGTGGCACCAGGGCAAGATGAGTAAGGAGGAAAGTGAAAATAAATTAAGTCTGGAGAGTAGTAAGAGGACATTTCATGTAAATTTGCAGGCCATTTTAAGGATTTTGGATTTGTACCTAAAAGAAATTCGAAGCCAGTAGAGTAGTCCCCTTCTATCCACAGAAGACATTACAAGACCCCCAGTCAATGCCTGAAACCAGGGGTAGTACTGAACATTTACTTATGTATATACTCTACATAATTTTTTTCTACACAATTTTATGGATAGAAGATTGTTTCTCACCATATTATCTTAGCATCCACAGCATGCAATATTTTTTTCTTTTCTTATTGAGATCTTTCCTCTTTTCACTTAAAGGAAGTGCTTTACAACTTCTCTTTGGCATATCCAAATTACCAGCATCACTAAAGTTGTGCTTTGGGGCCATTATTAAGTAAAATAGTAAAGTAAGGATTATTTGAACACAAGCACTGCTACACCATAACAGTGGCTCTGGCAGCTCATATCACTACTATGGGACCAACGGATGGGTAGATGCTTGGGACAAAGGGTTGATTCATGTCCTGGGTGGAACAAACTGGGATGGTATGAGATTTCATTATGCTACTCAGGAGGGCACATGATTTAAACTTTATTAATGATGTATTTCTGAACTATTCCATTTAATACTTTGAGACCGTGATTGACAGTGGGTAACTGAAACCACTGAAAGCAAGACCTTGAATAAGGGGGCTGGGGAGTACTCTAAAATGTTTCAAGGAGACGATTAAAATTAGCTGATTTGCATGTATTTCAAAAGATCACTCTCATGGTGGTGTGGAGAATAGAGGAGGCAAATTAAAAGTCTATTAACCCAAATGTGTTACCATCAAGTTTGGATGTGCTAAAATGTTGCCATAATCTTCATATTGTTAGGTGGAGCCAACAAGATTTGCTGATTTATTGAATGGGAAGTTTGAATTAAAAGTAGGAGTCGGGGACAACTCCAAGTTTTTTGACATGAGCAACTAAATTGAAGGGTGAAGTTATTTTTCATTAAGATGGTGAAGACTAAAGGAGGCACATGTCTGAGAACATTGAAATCTAAAGTTTGAGGAAGGCTTATGATACTTATTAGACAACTAAGTAAATATGTTAAGTTGGAAGCTGGATGTAGAATTCATGGAAAATATATGAAGTTGGGAGTCTTTAGCATTTAGATAGCATTTACTAGATAATATTACCAAGGAAGACAGTGAACTATTGAGAAACTAGTCTAAGGACTGAAATCCAAGTGTAAATACCTATACTCTAAGAATGTAATACAGGATTAAATTCCTTCATCAGGCCTATCAAGTCCCATATTTGCAATGATTAAAAGTAAAGCTGTATCTTTGAAAGGCAAGTAAAGGAATAGTTGCTTGCTTGCAGTTCCTCTGAATCGCTATTCATTTTATTTTTTAGAATTGGAAAGAAATGGAATACATTTGGCTCCACAGAAATAGAATAGCATGTATGAGGAGTCTGGATACTACTTAAAAAGCTATATGCTATTTCTCAGCCCTGGCCATAGGCATTTACAAATGCTTTACCTGGCAGGCCTCACGGGGAAAGCTGCCCACCCCATACCAGACTTGGGGCACAGCCAATGCATTGCAGCCACAGAGGGAAGGGGAGTTGATGTCAAGGACTCAGGCCCCTTTGGCTGGTCATACTCTTTCTCCTGTTTGTAGTCGTAGTCTCAGAGCCTTTAATCTCAGGTTTCCTTGTCTGAGCCTTCTCAGAGGTCTTCTTCAGGTGTCTCTGCTTAGGCCTCCTTTTGAGGAGGAAAGGGAACACGTCAAGGCACATTTTCTCACCTTTACTCAGACCCAGGACTTGTCCATTCCTATCCCTCAACTCCCATACTTCTTCCCCAGCCCCAGGATCCATACAACTTTTAGAGTCTTGTATTCTTGGCTCCCTCAATGGCCAGATGACCCCCACATCTTGGCTGACTCACTAGTGTGCCATTTCATGGTGGTGGGTAGGAAATAGAACAGGCAGAGAGGGAGAGTTGATGTGTTTTTCCTGTTTAAGATTCTTGTGTATATCATTGCAATAAGTGATTAAAGGCTTAACTCTCATTTTTGGTTTGTTGCTTTAATAAGCTACGCCAACACCTGGCAGTTCAGCTATTTCTCCCAGCTAAGCTACTGATGTTGTAAATTATCCTTTTACATATTTTATCAGAACAATTCAGTATTTTTCTTTTTTACCAACCATGTGTAACATTAATTTATATTGAGTTCTTGTCTTGAATTTGACCTGGATTATGATTTTCCTAATATTTCTCCATATTCAGGTAGTTAGTCTAAAAATTCTATAAGCACTTTTTGTAGACACATACTATTTTGCCCATATGTTAATGCAGTCATATTCCCACTAATATCATGGTCAGTAAATTAATGAGTTAATAAATAAACAAGTCTGATTTTATTTATTATTTTTTCTATTGTTAATTCTTTTGGCAAGATTACTAGTTATAGCCCAAATGAATTAATGGTAAGCCACAAACCAGGTGCTGTTATTGGAATGTGTCCCCTAGAAGGCATGTGCTGGAAACTTAATTACCAAACTTATGTTGAAGTTTAATTGCCATCTTAACAGTATTAAGAGGTGGGACCTTTAAGAGGTGATTAGGCCATGAGGACTCTGTCCTTGTTAATGGTTAATGCTCTTATTGCAATAATAAGTTCCTTATAAAAGGTGAAGTTTGGTCCCCTTTTCTCTCTCTCTCTCCCCTTCTCTTTGTCTTTATGGGTGATGCAGCAAGAACTTTGCCGGATGCTGCCCACTCAGTGTAGAACTTCAGAGCCTCCGTAACTATGAGCCAATAAATTTCTAGTCATTATAAGTACCCAGTCTGGGCATTTATCTCAGTGGTATTTTGTTACAGCAGCATAAAACAAACTAATACACTTGATATTTGTGTTAGACGATTCTTGCATTGCTATAAAGAAACAGCTGAGATTGCATCATTTATAAAGAATAGAGGTTTAATTGGCTCATAGATTGGAAGGAAACAATGCCAGTGTCTGCTTGGCTTCTGGGGCCACTTCAGGAATCTTGCAAGCATGGTTCAAGGTGAAGTAGGAGCAGACATGTCACATGATAAGAGCAGAAACAAAAGCAGAGGAAGATGCCACGCTTTACAACAACCAGATCTTGTGAGAATTCACTCACCATTGCAAGAGCAGAATCAAAGGGGATATTGCTAAACCATACATAAGAAATTCACCCCCATGATCCAATCACCTCCCAACAGGCCCCATTTCCAATACCTGAGATTGCAATTCAACATGAAATTGGGGCAAGAACAAATATCCAAACTGTATCCATGTTGTATATATAAATTACTCAAATATAACTGCAATTAATCATTTTTCAAACTTATTTTTGTGCTTGTTCAGTACTAAAATTGATAAACAAAGTTTAATCTACATTAAAATCTTATCTTTTAATATATAGTGTGTTCTAAGCTTTTCTTGAGAAGATAAAATACTGAAATTTACTCAGTCAATTTTGATTTGAATCTAAATACATATAAAAATGTTATTTACATACTATTATTACAAATAAAATCTGTCTATTAAGATTATTTAGCTTTTATACAGCACCTTATATTTCACAAGAATTTTAAGATTACTCAAATATTATTCTGTTATTTTTTTTTATTTAGGACAGTCTTACTCTGATGCTCAGGCTAGAGTGCAATGGTGAAATCCCAGCTCACTAGAACCTCTGCTTGCTGGATTCAAGTGATTCTCCTGCCTTGGCATCCTAAGTAACTAGGATAACAGGAACATGCCACCACACCTGGCTAATATTTCTGTTTTTAGTAGAGATGGGGTTTTACCATGTTGTTGGCCAGGCTGGTCTTTAACTCCTGACCTCAGATGATCCACTTCAGACTCCCATCAAATATTATTCTTAATTATATTTTTAATATTGTCATTAGGAATCAAAGGACCAAAATGTCTTAAACATGACAAGTAAAGTTCACTGAAATTTATGTAAGGGAAATTAATTGAAATAGTTTTAAAAATCTGATTCTATTTTCTACTCTGAAACTTGCTAGCTGGTATTTCTATTAATGTCCCTAAACCACTGAGTCCCAAATCCTTTATCTCTAACATTAATTTAATTGCCACATTACTATTAGAATCAATTGGCATGTATAGTTTTAAATGATTTATATAGTGAGCTGTGTGACTCAATCCTGCAATATTAGTTTTATTGCAATGTTAAATTTGTTAATTTACTGGTGGAATATATTGGGTTTACCACATGACTGAATGCAGACCATGCTTAGGGAAGTTTTCCATCTTTCAGTACCTTCAGTGTATTTGCCCCTTTATTTCCTGACAGTCTACCAGGCTTACTGGCCTCATATATTTTTTTATTCAAAGGCATTTTTTTTTGTTGTTTTTGGGCCCAGGCACATCTCTTAGCAGAAATCATCTCTCTTTCCTCACATACTACAGGGCTAAATATCTGGGCTGGCCAAAGGGAGAGTTCACTAATCAAAGGGAAATGGTGTTGTGGCAGAATGAGCTCTGGAATTAGATTTATAAAGGTCAAATCTTTGACCCCACTTTGATACTTCTTTAAATTTCAAACAGTAATTATTTCTTATTTCCTTACCTGTGCAATGGAGCTAGTGATACTTTTGGCCTAACTCTTAAAATTGTGAAGGCTATAATAAAATAAGATCTCTAATATATCTTGTAAACAGTAAGACATTCATAAAACAAGTACATATTATTGTTCAGATAAACTTATTTATTTTAGCAGAAGAAAGGCAGTGAAGATGCCCTAGAAACCTCCCATCATTATAAAGAGGTATATGAGTGCTTAACATGTTTTCCAAAGACAAGATCTCTCCTCTGTTACTAAATCAAAGGACTGGCATAGAAAACAGCCTGCTGAAAAGGATAAATTTAGTTGGAGAAAGAATAGATTAATACCATTTTTTGAAAAACTTGATATAGGCTGGGTTTGGTGGCTTGTGCCTGTAATCTCAGCATGTTTGGAGGTCTTAGTAGGAGAATATTTCTGCATGGGAAAGATAATCTTTGAAATCTTAAACCCCAGAATTTGAGACCAACCTGGGCAACACAGTGACACTTCACTAAAAAAAATAACAAAGAGAGAGAGAGAGAGAGAGAGAGAGAGAGAAAGAGAGAAAACTATCTGCAACTATTGTTTTAAAAGCTATGCAAGATAAAGATGGCAATAGTAGTCATTAATTTAGTTTATAACATATTTCCAGTTCTTGTGAGTTTATTTTTTCACAGATGGCATAGTGACAAGCAATGTTTGAATGATTGCTACTCTGTCAGCTTATCTTTCTAAGTAGCTACAATGAGCAGAGTTCATAGGCAATGAAAGTGAGAAATACGTAGTTCTTGCTCAAATTTTTGCGTTGTTTGTTGGCACTGCATAACCTGGTATATAATTAATAGAACAATGCAATTTTACAAATGAAAATACTGAGTATCAGATCAAGTATATTACTCATTTAAGTCTAGGCAGCTTTTATATAGTAGACATTGGCTACAAGCCTAGACTCATATAATTCTAAAGACTACTCTCTATTTTCTGTGATGCTAGCCCCCACAGTGTGATTGAAGTTTGGAGGCCAACATTAATTGATCTCTGATGGCTGATTTGATGCCCCTCCTCAGAAGAGATCTTAGAGAGAATGCTTGACAAGTGTAAGGACATTGCCCACAAAAGTCTTAGGAGGGACAAGTTAGGATAAAGAGAAGGAAAACAGACTTAAAGACAAAGTAACTATTTATTCAATGAAATGAAACTAGTAAACAGCAAGGTGACTTCATTTTTGAAAGATCCGAATTCATTATTTTGTGAAGTGGTAAGTACTACTATGTTCCAGAAACTCTTCTTTGGAAAACAATGATAAGTAACTCACATAATGACAGGTAACTCACATGAATGAACAAAAGTTCTTGCCCTTGGGAAACCTATGTTTTGACAGGATTCAGAATTGATACAATTTATATGGAAATACTTTATATATTCCAAAATAGAATTATTGCATAGCATAGGTAATACATTAAAGATAAAGGGATTGTTTGCTGTGAAAAGTTTTCTAAAAAAAGATATTCATGACTTGAATATTTGGGAAACAAAGAAAACAATAAGGAAACACATTAAATAACATTAATTGAATGTGTACCATAACAAATCCTTAAAACTCTTACTATGAGATAAGTACTAGTAGTTGACAGATTTCTAGCTGGAAAACATATTTTACCAGGAAAAATATATGGCAACATAGTTATTATAAGGCAGAAAACATGGGTGCCTCTGTCCAAGGTACTGAAATGTATTTGGTTTTGACTCTTTTTAACAATTCATATCATTAATTTTTCTCACTGTGCAATCTAAATATTTCTGTGATGCACTCTTTAGGAGAGTAAGACTTTATGACTGAGTCTTCTGATTAGAAAATTGTTTATCAAGCACATTTAATGAATGGTATGCCACAGTATGTGTTTCTTGCTGTGAATGTCTAGAACCACCAGGTATTGCATGTATTAATGTCACAATAGGTTTTTCATGCTGTGAATGTCTAGAACTAACAAGTCTTATGAAATAAATAATGCTTTTTCCTTTTAACACCACATATTTTACACCTGAATACATTAAGTAATATTTAAAATACAAAAGTTTTATTTTAAGGCCATTTATTAAAAATCATTTCATTTGATGTACGTTTATGTTGTAGAATATTACATAATATTACTGCATTAGCAGGTACTTCTTCAGCTCTCATTCCTCTTCTACATTTTCTACTGGGTTTGGGAAACCTCTATCTAAATGTATAAGGACTTCAAAAATTAAAATAAACTCAAAAAATCTCATGGTGTTGTCTCCAAACTTTGCCCCTGTTGGTCTCAAACTGCTGGGTTTAAGACTTTCAAGATTATATTTTATGTGCAAAAACATTGTCTCACCTCATCCTCCAGTGCTGGGATTACCGGCATGAACCACTGAACCTATCTTATATCACAGTTTTTGAATAAATGGTAACTATATCCTTTCTCCAGCTAAAGTTGTCTTCTTCAGCAGCCTGTTTTCCATGCTATAAACCTCTTCCAGGTAACTCAAAGACAAGAGAGAATCATCAAAGAAGGAGGACTTGGTCTCAGCCATGAGAAATTGGGGCTTAATCTTGCCAGGACTTTCTGATAAATGTATTGGATACCCCCCATAATTTTCACCCTGAGAGATGACAGAAAGAACAATTAATTCATCACTTCCCTTTCCTCATTGGTTGAGAGTTTACTTAGATATTTTTAACTACCAGCACTTCCAGGCTGCAACTTTGTGCATGCTAATCAGGCTGCCATCTGACTATTTCTCACATCATTGTCCCAGAACAGAAAGCCAATGATGGAAGTCACAGCATTGAGTGGAGAAACTGTCATCTTGAAGGGAATCCAAATCTGCACACAATCATTTCTTGACTCTAGGAGTGGAATGAGTGGCCTCAAGCATATGAATTAACCTCAAGAGACATTGGTCCACCAGACAAACTGTTAAAGAAGCAGAATATTTAAAGTTCCAGAGTTAGAAAGAACTTGGAACATGCAAGGAGTTAAAGAAAGCCAGTGGACCTGGAGACCAGCAGAGGGAGATGAAGGAGGAACATCAGGAGAGACATAAAGGATAATTATGTGACATAGTTTTGTATTCTGTTATCAATCAAAGCAAATTTAAGTCTTTGAAAAGTGCTACACAAGAGATGTTTTTTTTTTTCCTGAACCATGATCTTGTATTTTCAGTACCCATTGCTGAATGTATAATTTTCTGTGTGTTTCCCAATTTAGAGTCTTGAATGTGAGGATTAGACTGCCAAGATTATTTTTTACATCCAAATGTATCATTTTTGATTATAGGATATTCAAAAGAATAGCTGACCTTGGATCAGGAAGTCATTTTTGATTTGTAATCAGCTGTATTTAAAGAAGTCCAAGGGACAGCAGATGCCATGATTGACATCTCTAACGTAGATGGTGCAGGGAATTTCTGAATTCTATTAACCCACTAGATAACAGGAAAATATATTCCAAGACATTCTTATTCAGTCTTCTCTGGAATGTAGAGAAGCATTGGCATTCACTGATAAACTATCAGTGGCATCTACATGATCTATAGACAAAAAAGTGATTTGAGTGTTCTATCATTGAGCATAAGGAAATCGAAAAGAAACCAAAGCACTGGAATTTAGAAAATAAGTAATAAGCTATATTGCTTGCTAAATGTTTAGTTCAGAAATCTTGCTGAATCTTATATGTGAAAACCATACTAATGCACAACTCATATAACCTACTAAGGAAAGCAGAGTTGACCTTTAACTCATACTGCTGCCTTTCTAAATCTACTACAGTGTTTGTACTGAGGACACTTTTCTTTCAAGATGTACCCAGCCAGTGAATGAGCATGGTGAGGATCACAACTGAGGGCCATTTCTAAGAGACCCAGTGCTCCTCTCACAGGTAAATTGGCTTAAAGACTCCTCATTGGCCTGACCATACATTTCTTGGAGCTTTGCTGCAGTCACAGAATCCTCCTACCCAATTCTTTCTTCATTTCTGTCACAGGTGTTAGACATGCATCACAGTCTGAGGCTCTTCCTGTCTTCTCTAGCTGTTTCTTTCATCCTTCTCTGGCATTCCTCCTAATGAATCTCTCACATATCTCTTTGCATGTTGAATTCATCTTCTCGAAGAAGCCAACTATCACAAGATACATATTTCCCTGCACTTCACAGCTACATATGCACCAAGGAAAGAAGTAATTCCTTAATAGGATGACCTAGTATTTACTTCAAAGAGGACACATAAAAGGGATGAGTAAAACATATCTATTGTTTGGAACTCAGTAATATAAATCTTACAAATATTGATTTTCTGGTGAGATGAGTTCATCCAGTTGTTCTCAATAACATCAACTGTATTTTAAAAGTTTTGGTGACTCTTAATTTTGATAGTTGGATCTTATGACTCCAAGTGTTTCTACTGTAATTCTTAGGGCTGAAACATGTCATACTGTGTCTGGAAAAAGTTACCGAAAAAGCAATGAATAGCAGATGGTATTGGAAGGACTTTTGATTCAGATTTTCAAAATGAGATTCAAAATATTTGGACTGTATCCAATTGTGTGGGAACTGGGAAATAGGAACTGGAGTAATAGATTTAATGTGATTGAATAGAGTAGATGGATGGTGCACTGTTTGGCTCTAACTAAACTTTTTTCCCTGGTTTTATACAAATATTAAGTGTAATGTATAATATGAATGCCATTAGTAGAAGCACAGTTCAGAGTTTCACAAACAAAACAAAACAAAAAAGCATTTAAAAACTTAAAAGTAGTTAAGCTACCCTTATGTAGCTTTCAATTCCATTGAAATTCAATGTTGAACATTGAGTGAAGATATTTTATATTTATTTATAAGCATTGAAAGTTAGAAATAATAAGGAATAATCCAGGCATTCGAAAGGTAAAAAGCTGAGTCCAAAGTTTTTGAATATTTATATGGTTTCAGTGGCTTCTGACCACTAAAATCATTGCCAAAGAAATCAATTAGATTTCAACAAATTTGAGTAGGAACAAAAACAATAGCCAGATTCCTCAAGTACTTTGTGATTATCTGAAACATGTTAATTACTTCTAGTTTTCAGTTTATTGTAAAATTTGAAGTTTGTTAAAATTGCTCTTTATTTTTATGGCTGTTTAAAGCATTGTTTCATTAATAGCTGTTCTCATTAATCCTGAGGGCAATTTGGCTTCAATATATTACTTTGTTAATGTATTTTGAAATAATAGTATGCTTATGGTATTTCAGTAATTAGGAAAAAAAATATTATTCTAAAACAATATCATTTAACAAAGTAATCCATTATGTTCATTTCATTTCACATATACAGCCATAGTTCCTAATGTTTCTATAACTTCCTTCTTGTTTTTTGTTTTTGCTTTTTATGGAAGTAATCACATTTCTCTTAATGTTCTCCATATCAAACTATAAAAGAAGGATGTCTACACATATACACTCAATCACTCACACACATGCATGCACACACACACTATTAAATTTGAGGTGAATATAAAATGAAAGAATATGTGATTTGGAGCAAAGACCAAAGGCATTGGTTTTACCACCAGCCTCATCTATAGTCAAACCTC
Organism: Cacajao melanocephalus; assembly: GCA_963573385.1. Lineage (NCBI taxonomy): Eukaryota > Metazoa > Chordata > Mammalia > Primates > Pitheciidae > Cacajao > Cacajao melanocephalus. Next base: position 47,025 of record CAUYLG010037594.1, read on the forward strand.
ACTCTACCATTTACCAACAATATGACCTGAAACACATAACTCAAGTATTAAAACCTTCAGTACTACTGGAATTCAATGAAATCATGTATCAAGCATTGCCATTACTTAATCCCATGTTGACAAGTTTTCTCTTTGACATGGTTCTATTTCCTCCCTTTCCCCTCATCTCCAGCCAGGAATTTTTCGAACAATAGAACTCAATAAAAGCAGTTCATACGCTTTTCCAGCTGGCTGTGAAAAACATACACTGCATGAAATTTTCTTGTGGTAAAGAAAATAAAAGAGATTTAAGATTGTATACTAAGATTGTATAAGCTTAGATATTCAACTTGGAATTAATTTTTATAAACTGCAAAAATAATATTGATTAAAAACCCTTTAGTACATTTTTCTTCAATACATTACTTGATTTGAAATGTCTTCAATAATGGTAAATTTGCCTGAAAGAAATAATTAATAAAATGCTCTTTTTGAACTATTTTCCTTTAAATATTAGAAATATATTTGTATATGAGCACATTTATTACCATAATATTTTTCTAAGTCTTGAGCTAATAATTTTATTGTAAATTGCCACTGTATGAGATGTCATACTAAATATTTAGCCTGAAGAAATGGACTTCTGATAGCTCAGCATCAGGAAAATTCTTTCTGAAGCTACATCTTCATGATCTCTGTGAGGTACTGCTGATCACACTCTTGGATTGCCATTTCAGAAGATCATGGTAATATGTACCCAGTAATATTCTCTGTCAGCCATGGAAGTACGTTTGCTGAATTTTATTTGATTGAGTTTTCTGTAAGAATGTATTACTTGTACACACTAATGCAACAGAGTTATAGTTTTCTTAGCTCTATTTCTTTTCATAATGTAAAGCAAATTTGCTGTGAAAGATGAATCATTTTAAACTATATTTCTATTGTGTCCATTGAAATTATTTACCGTTCAATTTCTCTGGCTTCAGTGCCTTTTCCCCTTAACTCACATTGCTCTTGTTTTGTAACTAATACTTTCTTGTCAGTCTCAGATATTCCACACTGCCTTGTTACCATTGTGTAATCGTATAAAGTATTCTCAGATACTTCAAGTAGTTCTCTATCTAATGTTTTATCTTCCACACATTTCCAACTTTGGTTACATGAGTCATTGTTCTTTATTTTCACTTCATTTGCCAGTGATTTTGTTTTGTGAGTTCTTTAATTCTATTTTACTTTAAAAATTGTTTATCTATGAATAGAGATAGAAAAAAACAAAGTGTGTCTCCTACTCTCTTATATAGTCCTTCAGCACTATATTTCTTACACCAGAGGAGAGGCAGTATTTTTCCACACACCAGAAAATTCTCCAGCATACATCAGCTGTGTGTCTCTAATTTGATTCAGTTATGACACTACCTGACTATAGATAAAGATCCCAAAAGTTAAGGGCTCAGTCCCACAAGACTGCCCCCAATGTCTGACACCAGTCACAAGAAGTAGTAGGTTGTCACCTATACTTCTGACCCACCAGCCATAATCTGAGATTCCATTGTCTCTTTCTTGAATTTCATTAATTTACTAGAGTGGTTCAAAGAACTCAGTAAAGCTTACTTACATTTACTGATTTATTAATAAAACATAGAGATGAACAACCAAATGTAGGGGTGCATAGGGCAAGATCTGGTAATGTTTGGAGTGCAGGAGCTTCTGTCCCTGTGGAGCTGGCACACAACACCCTTCTAGCACTTGCCACGTTCACTAATTTGGAAGATCCCTAAACCTCACAGTTAGATGGATTCAGGGAGCTGTTGGATGATGGATTATTAATTGAATTTCTAGTCCTTCTTTCGTCTCTGGAAAATGGGGTTAGAGATGACAGCTCCAAGTTTATAATCATGACTTAGTCATGATTATAGTGATGAGGCCTCATCCAGGAGCGCACCAAGAGTCACCCCGTTAGACGAAAAGATTCTCCTATCATCCAAGAAATTCCAAGTGATTTAAGAGCTCTGTATCAGATGATTCTATCACTCAGGAAATTTTGATGGTCTTAGGAGCTCTGTGTCAAGAACCATTTCAGATATTAAATATTAGAACAAAAGATTCTCCTGGAGATTTTAACATTTCTCCTGGAAATATTAGAACAAAAGATTCTCCTGGATTTCAAGAAATCCAAGAGTTCCAGAAGCTCTGTGCTAAGGACTCTGGTCAGAGATCCAACATTTATATTTATTATTTCTTACCTGTATTTATAAATTTGATGCATATTTTATTTATCAATTTATAATGTTCTGTCTTTATTTTATTTTTCTATTTTCCATCTTTTCTTATATTTGTTTTATTATTTTATTGAATTTTTCAATTTATTTTATTTCTTTCTAGTTGATAATGATAGCATTAATATTGTTAATTTGCATCATTAAATAGAGCTTTCATTCCATTACTTTTAAAAATTGTTTTTCTAACATTTGCTACATGCATATACATATGTGTGTGTGTGTGTGTGTGTGTGTGTGTGTGTATGTGTGTGTGTATCTTATATTTAACTGGTATAATTGACTTTTAGTTCTCTCTGGAACCATTATTTCAATGTCACTTTTATATAATAATTATTAATTGCTTCTTATGTGGTAGCTCTTTTGACCTCTGGTTTTATTTATAAAGTCAATATAGAAGATAGCCATATATATATATATGAAATATATAAATGTTTATGTATATATTTATAAAAGTTGCTGCCAATAATAAGTACTCTAATGTGAATAAATGGGGCTCAATATAATGGTCCTCACATTTATAGATTACACAAAGGATGCCTCCTTCAGAGTACAATTAGGCGTAGATTGAAAAGATAAGGAAAGACAAAAAATCATAAGGGAAAGAACAGTCTAGGCTAAAATAACAGGTTCTTAGCTGTGAACACCTTAGAGTCTTTAAAATGGCACTAGACAAACTTGTAGATGTTGGCAAGGCCAGATATTGTAGAGCTTTCTAGGAAATAAGTGCTGATTCAATTTATATTAAAAACCAAAACAGAAAATGACTCAAGCTGCTGTGTGGAGAATTGATTGTAGTGAACAAGAGTGGAGGTGGAAAAACCAGAGTATTGAGCCAATTTACGAGTTCAGGAGAAATCATGAAAATGGTGTACCCTAGTTTGGAGCAGTACAGCTAGAGCAATGAATTATGAAGGTAGAAACAACAGATATGTGGTATATATGTATGTATTTTCCCAGGATCCTCGAAAGAAATTTTTATGTCAATGCCATTAGCTAGGATAAATACCAATAGTTAGAAATGCACATTCTTTTCGGTTTGCTACCATCTCTACCAATTCACCAGTCTCAGCTAGGCTGCTTCAGAAATTATATATTTAGGTAACCTATCTGGCTTAGAAAGCATTTAAGGAGATGAATATACATATTCATGCACTCATGAAGCTCACATTCATTCAGCTTAATTGGAGGGATTATATATATATATATATATATATATATATATATATAAGTATATGAGTTACAGAATTAATATTACTAATGAATCCTGGTTCTATCACTCAGAGTTTCTTAACTCCTAAAGAAAAGAAGTTGCAGCAGTTACTATAACTGTTTAACAAAGTACACCAAAACTTATTCCATGAAGAAATTACATTAACAGACTCAGTTTTTGTAGATCAAGAATTTAGATATAGCACAGTAGGAAAGGTGAGATGTTTTATCCTGATTACACCATACTTGGAGCATGAGCAGAGAAGACTAGAAGTCTAGAGGTGATTTAATACCTGAGGGCAGGAGTTTTCTGAGGTCCTCTTTACTCACATGTGTAGTAGTTGATTCTAGTTGATTCTGGTTGTCAACTGAGACCTTTGATGGCCTAATGGCTAGAAAGCCTACGCATTACCACTCCATGTGATCTCTGAGCATGGACTATTTTGGGCTCCCTCACAGTACACTGGCTTGGTTGCTGAACCAGGTACCTCAAGAGAATCAGGCAAATGTGTTATCTTTTATGATCTAACACTGCAATACTTATAACATTACTTCTACCAGAGTCACAAGTCTGCCAGGATTACAAAGAAATAACATAGGTCTGACATCTTAATGGAAGTTAGGTCAAAGTTGCATTATAAGAACACATGCATTGGGGAATATTGTTGCAACTATTTCTGGAAAATACAACTTACCATGCATGTAGTTTTAGTAAATAATGGAGCTCTGGAAGGATGATAAAATATACATACCTTTCAAAAAGCCAGAAACATCTTTACTTCATTGAATATATCATTTTAGCTTAAATGTTACTTTAATTTTCATCCTGATAGTTGAAGGAATGCAGGTCATGGTTGAAAACTACATCATTTAAAGACCATTAAGAAACATACATTTTCCAGAATAGTAGAAAAAGCATTTTGGTTTTTTATTAGCTTTTCCTATGATGAATCACAAAATGAATCAGCCTTACACTACGAAGTCAGCATGGCTCAATAAACCAATCAATGAAGTAAGGCTTGAGCATATGGTAAATATACTCTACTCTCCCCAAGATATTTTAAACCTCATCAAAATAGTTCAAACCAGATGCACGTCTAGTTTTTTTTTTATTACAACTGTAAAATCCATACCAGAAATTATTTTTTTAACCCTGTGTAAGTTCTTGAAATATATTCACATCCATTCTTGAATATCTGCTTTCCTAACTTTTCAGCTTATCAATCAGAATATATTGGAACTAGCTCTGGAAAAACTGAGAAAACCTGTAGTACAATTGGCTTTTCATGAAATTTACTGGCAAAGGGTAAGAGAATAATAAAAACATTGAATTATGACCAACGTGTATATTGATACCAATACATTATTCTTCTAATGTATACTCAGTGTAATAGAATATGAAAAAGAAAGGTTACAAGAAGCACATTCAACTCATCATGTCTGTCAGTTAATAATAATTTGATTCAGGCAAGTTATCTCACTAAGTGCTTATCTCCATTTGCTTCCTTTAATATTTGCAGTAAGCCTATACAGTATCTTAAATGAAAAGAGTTTTTGATTGTTTGTTTGTTTTATTCATCAAGACAAGAAATTCTGGGATACACAGCCTAAGGCATATATGGAAATTTTGAATATACAAAACCTTTCCATACATTTGCTTTTCCAGATTTTGCGTCTGAAGAACAGAGAAGAAGAAGGATAAGACCAAAAGCTGAAATTCTAAAGACTGATGTTACACATCAGCCTGGTATAGTTCTTAAGAAAAAAAAAAAGGCTTAAGAGAAAGACCACTCAGACACTTTCTAACATCTTGTTAATTAGACCTGGATCATAGGATCACCCTTAGACTATATAAAAATTTCCTCCTCCCCATAGTCCCTGGCAATGGTCATACAGCAGACACTTTTTATTCCTTTGCCTCTATAGTAAAGAAAGGCTAGGGGCTGTGTATATGTTTGTTAGCACCTCGCAGTGTCTGCTGCACATCCTGTATGGTCAGGGCTGTTATTCTTATCCATGTTTTACAGTTGAGTGGATTGTGTCTTGGAGAGCTTAAATCATTGTCCAGAGTTATACGGTCAGTTACTAATGGAGCTGGGCTAGAAACTTGGCTTGTGAATTCAGAGTCATATTTTCAACTGGTACACATGCTTTTTATTACAGTCCTGGATACAAAAGTCATCATTACAAGAAATCTCACTTTGTAAGCTTTTCCCCTCACATAAATATCAGGGAGAGATGCTAATTATTTTGGAGTATCTTCAAGATGCCAAATGTTTCCCTAAAAGTTATCTTTATTAAATCATCTAAAATATATATCAGCTCCAATTTTTCAATTTAAAGAGAGCAAAGTTTGGAGGTTTAATTTGTTCATGGTCACACAAAATAAGGGGAGAGTTAGGATTTAGTTCCAACTCTGTGTAATTCCAAAGTTGCCTCTCTTTTTTTGCTATATAACAATGCTTGAAATTTTTCTAACTCTAATGACTATTCCTGAGTCTATCCATCTATATCAAGTCTTCAAAGAAGTGATTTATGTATAATATATTCTACTTGTAATAAAAACACATAATATTGATCATCTTAACCAATTTTAAGTATACATTTTAGTAGCATTAACTATATCCACAATGTTGTGTGAAAGATCTGTAAAATTTTTTTCATCTTATAAAACTGAAAACTCTGTTAATTGAATAATTCCCCATTTCGTCCTCTGCACAGTCCCTGGCAATGACCATTCATTCTTTGTTTGTTATGAGTTTGACTACTTTAGATATCTCATATAAGTGGAAGCATGAAGAATTTGTTTTTTCATGAATGACTTGTTTCGCTCAGCTTGTTAACGTTGATACATGTTGTAACATGTGACAGGATTTCTTTCTTTTTTAGTACTGAATAATATTCTGTTGCACGTACTTATAATACTTTCTTTATTCATACACTCCAACAGACATTTGGATTGCCTCCACCTCATGGATATTGTGAATAATACTGCAATGAACATAGGCATGCAAATATTTCTTTGAGATCTTGCCTTCACTTCTTTTGAATATATATGGGATTGCTGGATAATTGTAGAAGTAATTTTAGTTAATTAGGTAATTTAAAACTTTAAACCTGTAGATTCTGCTGAGGCTGAAAAATGATGGCAGATGGGAGGCAGGACTAGATTGCAGCTCAGGACAGAGCAGTGTATGGAGGCTTACATTGTGTATTTTAGCTCCAGATCGACTGCAAGAACAAACCAGCAATCCTTAGAGGACTCACACACCCTCTGAAGGAAGCAGACTGCTCCTGCAGGACCCAAGAGACACCCCAAATACCATGAGTGCCCCAACTGTGGAAGTGGGAAGGGAGACCCTCCTCTCCCAAACACACATCCCCTCTGAAGAAACTGAAGTTCTGTTTGTGGGAGAAGTTTTGGACCTTACCTAGAGCTGAGTCAATTTAGAGAGCTGAGTGAAATACAGGGGTAGAGGAAGCAGCAGAAATGCACTGGGAGCTCCCTGGATCCCCAAGCAGTCCATTCCTGCCTGGGATCACAGGGATCCATCAGGTGAGTGGCCAGAGGAGTAGGGGGTAAAACTCTAAAGGGAGAAGGAACTAAAATTACTTCTACAATTATCCAGCAATCCCGGGATTGAATTGAAAGCAGGGTCTCAAAGAAATATTTTCATGTCTATGTAAATTGCAGTATTATTCACAATATCCTCAAGGTAGAAGCAATCCAAATATCCTAGCTGAGTTCTTGTTGAACTTTGTGATAATTTGAATGGGGTGAGATGCCTTCTGGCCAGAACTCAGGGGAGGACCCAAATCTACTGTGCAGACTCCACAGGCAGGGGAAAAACCAAATCCTTTTGCAGGTGGGAGGCAGGAAGCCTGTGGCAAGTTTTCAGCCTCTTTTGTCCAATGTCTGGAAATAGACTTGGTGTGTTGGGGGACAGGTCATGGTGTGAGTGAGACTGGCCCTTTGGTTTGCATGGGAGCTGAGTGAGGCCTGTGATGGCCAGGTTTCTCCTACTTACCTGACAACTTGCATGGCTCAGCAGAGGCAGCCATATCCTCCTAGCTATACAACTCCAGTGACACGGGAGTCATCCCCCATCCCTCACAGCAGCCATCGCAAGATGTGCCCAAGGAGAGTCTAAGCTCAGACATACCTAGCCCTACCCCCAACTGATAGTCCTTTTCTACCCACCTTGGTAGCAGAAGACAAAGGGCATATAACAGTGGGAATTCTAGGGCCCCACCCACCACCAGTTTCTCTTCATGCTACCACAGCTGATGCTCTGCGAAAAGTACCAACTCCCAGCAGGAGGCTACCGGCACAAAAGTAGCACTTTAAACCACCAAAGCTGAACCCTCATGGAGTTCATTGCACCGTCTGCCACTTCCACTGGAACACATGCTGGTATTAATGGCTGAGAGATTCAAAGATGGTACATGTCACAAAATTCTGTGCAGACAACCTCCAGTACCAGCTCAGAGCTAGGTAAACTCCCTGGGTGGCTAGACTCAGAAGAAAGAAAATAATCACAGCAATTTGGCTTATAGGAAGCCATATCCATAGGAAATCGAGAGAGTACTACATTAAGAGAACACCTAGTGGGAAAAAGGATCCGAACAACAGCCTTCAGCCCTAGACCTTCCCTCTGACAGCCTACCCAAATGAGAAGGAACCAGAAAACCAACCCTGGTAATATGAAAAAACAAGGGTCTTCAACATCCCCCAAAATTCATACTAGTTCACTAGCAGTGGATTCAAACCCAGAAGAAATCCATGATTTACCTGAAAAAGAGTTTAGGAGGTTAGTTATTAAGCTAATCAGGGAGGCACCAACGAAAGGCAAAGCCCAATGCAAAGAAACTAAAAAAAAAAAAAAATACAAGAAGTGAAGAGAGAAATATTCAAGGAAATAGATAGCTTAAAGAAAAAACAATAAAATATTCAGGACACTTGGGACACACTTTTAGAAATGTGAAATACTCTGGAAATTCTCAGTGATAGAATTGAACAAGCAGAAGAAAGAAATTCAGAGCTCAAAGACAAGTTCTTAGAATTAATCCAATCCAACAAAGACAAAAAAAAAAAAAAAAGAGAGAGAGAAAATATGAACAAAGCCTCCAAGAAGTATGAGATTATATTAAATGACCAAACCTAAGAGATAGCAGACACTGGCCCTCACCAGCCAGTGAGATTTGCATTTATTTAGTTAAGTTTAATTGACAAAGGCTTGAGTCAACACCACTAGAGGTTAAAGATTAAAGGATAGGTTTCAAAGCCCAAAGCAAACACCATTAGTGGGTAATATCCCTGGTTGACCTCCCACCAAGACGGCCATCTGGCTCAAAGTTTAGTTTTAGGACCACATGAGTAAATAAATCATTCAGATAAACTCGCCCACATACCCTAGCTATTTGCTTTTCTTATTAACTAAATGTAAAGGGATTTAGGCTGCTTTCAGCCAAGAACTATAGAAAAACCCTTAGGCCTTCCAAAATGATGTGAGATTATATTCTATAACTTTCTCTAATATTGTTCCCCTAATATTTTTGCCACACCCTGAGTGAATTACCATACATGAGGAAGAAGATAATTCTAAAAGCTTGGAGAACATATTTTGGGGAATAATTGAGGAAAACATTTCCAGCATTGCTAGAGAACTAGACATCCAGGACTCCATGTTTGGACCCCCTTCCATGAACAATCCCTTCATGGAAGCTGTTTTTTCTCTCTCTTGGATTTTCCCTCTGGAGTCCCCTTCCACACTCTCTCATGGAAGCCTGTCTTCCACTCCTAAACTCCATCTCTCTCTCTATTCCCTTCCACTCAGTGTGGAAGCTGCTTCCCTCTCCTGGATTCTGTCTTTCTGGATTCGCTCACTCAGTGTGAGAGTTAGCTGTTTCTTTCTCTCTCCTTCTCCTGTTTCTCTCTTTCTCTTTAAATAAATCACTTTCTACCAAAGGAAAATGAAAAAGAAAAAAAGAACTAGACATCCAAATACAAGAAGCACAAATGACACCTGGGAAATTCATTACAAAAAAGATAATCTCCTAGGCACATTGTCATCAGGTTATCCAAAGTTAAGAAAGAAAGACTCCTAAGAGCTCTAAGTCAGAAGTACCAGATAACCTATAAAGGAAGCAGAAACCCTACAAGCTAGAAGGGATTGGGGCCCTATCTTCAACCTCCTCAAAACTAACAATTATCAGCAAAGAATGTTGTATCCAGTGAAACTAAGCATCATATATGAAGGAAAGATATAGTCTTTTTCAGGCAAACAAATGGTGAGAGAATTTGCCATTACCAAGCTACCACTACAAGAACTGCTAAAAGAAGCTCTAAATCTTGGAACAAATCCTAGAAGCACATCAGATAAGAACCTCTTTAAAGCATAAATCACACAGGACCTATAAAACAAAAACACATGTTAAAAAGCAAAAATAAAAAAAAAGAAGTACACAGGCAACAAAGAGCACAGTGAAATGCAATACCTTACATTTCAATACTACCACTGAATGTAAATGGCCTAAATGCTTCACTTAAAAGATTCAGAACTGCAGAATGGATAACTCACCAACCATCTGCAGCCTTCAGGAGACTCACCTAACACAAAGGACTCACATAAACTTAAAGTAAAGGGGTTGATAAGGGCATTTCATGCAAATGGATACCAAAAGGGAGCAGAGTAGGTATTCTTATTTCAGAAAAAACAAATTTTCAAGCAACAGCAGTTAAAAGAGACAAAGAGGGACATTATATAATGGTAAAAAAATCTCGTCCAACAGGAAAATATCACAATTCTAAACATGTATGCACCTAACGCTGGAGCTTCCAAATTTATAAAACAATTACTAATAGACCTAAGGAATGAGAAAGATAGCAACACGATAATAGAGGGGGACTTCAATACTCCATTGACAGCACTAGACAGGTCATCAAGGCAGAAAGTCAACAAAGAAACAACGGATTTAAACTATACCTTGGAACAAATGAACTTAACAGATATATACAGAACATTTCATTCAACAACTGCAGAGCGCACATTCTATTCCACCGCACATGGGACTTTCTCCAAGATAGACCATATGATAGGCCACAAAATAAGCCTCAAAGATTTTAAGAAAAATGAAATTATATCAAGCCATCTCTCAGACCACAGTGGAATTAAACTGGAAATCAACTCTAAAGGAAACTTCAAAATCATGCAAATGCATGGAAATTAAATAACTTGCTTCTGAATGATCGTTGGGTGAAACAAAATCAAGATGGAAATTTCAAAGTTCTTTGAACTCCCAGCACTTTGGGAGGCCAAGGTGGGTGGATAACCTGTAGTTGAGAGTTTGAGACCAGACTAGTCAATATGGTGAAACCCTGTCTCTACTAAAAATATAAAAACATAGCCTGGTATGGTGGCAGGTGCCTGTAATCCCAGTTATTCGGGAGACTGAGGCAGAAGAATCACTTGAATGTGGGAGGGGGAGGTTGCAGTGAGCTAAGATTTCACCACTGCATCCCAGCCTGGGCACAACAGAGTGAAACTCTGTGGGGATCGCTCCCGTTCATGGTGCTTAGCTGTACCGCGGCCATTCTGAGCTTGAGCCCATACACATTTCACCTTTCCCTGGAGGCTGTTGAGCTGAGGGAAAGGGGGGAGTGTTGATGCATGATTTCTGCAGCATACTGTTTGTTATTAAAATTTGGAGCAGAACACTGAGCTCCCGCATAGCGGTTTCAGGAGACATTGTGTGGTTTTACTAGACACTGTGTGTTATCTCAATTTCTGTTTTTGCAAAAGATGTATGGCTCTGTTGACCTTGAATGGGGACCCCGAGTGAGTCAAGCTGTGCTACATGTTCCCTTCTTTACTTTGTTTTTAAATAACAATGTCACAATGCAGCTATTGATATCTGTTACTGCTTTTACTGTTCAGTTCTTAGCCCATTGATTTCTGCTTTTACTGTTTAATGTTACAATGTAGTTTACGTCATCAAGGAAGAACTAAAAGATATATAATCAGACTTATGCACACAATAAACTTGCTATTCTGGCAT
>CAUYLG010037597.1:0-26109 GCA_963573385.1 Cacajao melanocephalus
TGTTTGATTTTCTGTTCTTGCATCAGTTTGCTGAGAATGATGGTTTCCAGATTCATCCATGTTCCTACAAAGGACACAACCTCATCATTTTTTATGGCTGCATAGTATTCCATGGTGCATATGTGCCACATTTTCCCTGTCTAATCTATCATCGATGGGAGTTTGGGTTGGTTCCAGGTCTTTGATATTGTGAACAGTGCCGCAATGAACATATGTGTTCATGTGTCTTCATAACAGAACGATTTATAATCCTTTGGATATATACCCAGTAATGAGATTGCTGGGTCAAATGGAATTTCCATTTCTAGGTCCTTGAGGAACCACCACACTGTCTTCCACAATGGTTGAACTAATTTATACTCCCACCAACAGTGTAAAAGTGTTCCTATTTCTCCACATCCTCTCCAGCATCTGTTGTCTCCGGATTTGGTGATTTTTCTTTTAATATTTCCATAACAAGTATGAACCAAATATATAAAAACTGGTCCTAAAGTATGAAATTTGAGCAAATTCTATTTTTTACTTAATATTAATTATTCCATTAATTGAATCTTAACCTTCACCTTGGCATTATGCCTTCTCACTTAGCTCACAATTTAAGAGAGATTATCAGTTATGAACTCTGCTTATGTGTTTAGCATTCTCCACACTTTAAGTTAGTTTTACAAAGACAAGGAGAGCTGATTTGTCTTGTTGGTTTTCTGTTTTCCCCAGTGAACATGCAGTTTGGATTTAGTTTTTCTAAAATGTTTCACAAAAAGCTTTACAATGAGGTCAGTTATAGTGCAGGGGAAAAATACATTGGTTATAAGAGACAGATAAAATCAAACAATTCAAAATGACTTCAATTCAAAATTGATCATCACCTTTTTTTTACCAAAGGTGAAGATCCTGAAACAATGAATAGCATTCTGGGAAGCACTATGATTAGATTTAGTTAAAAGATCAAGGACTGCACAGAACATTTATGAAGATGACTAAGCAATAGAGACAAGCAATAGGGAAATAAAAAATTGATTAAAATGTTCCTACCTGGCGAAGCAATAATATGGAAGGAGCATATACAGTAGTTCTCCCTTATTTACAATTTTGCTTTCTGTGGTTTCAGTTAGCAGTGGTCAACTGCGATCTGAAAATAAATGAGTACCTTACAATAAGATGTTTTCAGAGAGAGAGACCATAGTCATACAACTTTTACTGTATATTGTTATGATTGTTCTATTTTATTATTGTTAATCTCTTACTGTGCCTATTTTACAAACTAAACTTTATCATAATTATGTATATGTTGGGGGGGAAGCACAGAGTATATGTAGGGTTGGGTACTCTCTGCAGTTATAGGCATCCACTGAGGGTCTTGGAAAGTATCTACTGTGGATGAGGGGAGACTACTGTAACTGAAAGAATACAGTTATGTACTTCTATTTGTTCCAGCAAGACTACACAAGAAAATTGTGTTGCATTTTGAACATTACATTAAAAAGAAATTGGAAGAAATTAACAAGACTTTATTTACAGACATGAATGAGTTAAAGGGAACTAATCTCTCAGTCAGGTTTAATGGAAGTTAATATGTATGGTTTATCTAAGCAAAAACTAAATAAGGACTGGAAGTGAACACTTAAAATTTTAAGAAGATATAGAAGCTGTCTAACATGCCACTGGGAGTTATGTGTGTAAGAGAACAAATTTATTTCTCAGTTCTTCCTAAACATGAAATTTTAAGTTCACCATTAGGAAGTTTTAATCAAGATTCATTAGGCTAAGTTTTAAATATACTCTATAGTGTTCACCCTTATCATTTATCTTGATCTTAAAATTCTCTTATCTGACAGGTCACTAAATAAGAATTTTAAATCAGGACAGAAAAGATAAAAGGGTTTCTGTTATTGGATAGTTTCCCATTATAACACATCTGGATCTTATTAATGGGAAGAAATTTTCTTCGTTTGGCTCTTTCCATTGCATAATTTACGTATATAGATACAGATCTTCTAGCCATTTTTTTTTTCTGGACACAGAGTTTCGCTCTTGTTGCCCAGGCTGGAGTGCAATGATGTGATCTTGGCTCACCACAACCTCTGCCTTCCAGGTTCAAGCAGTTGTCCTGCCTCAGCCTCCCAAGTAGCTGGGATTACAGGCATGCGCCACCATGCCTGGCTAATTTTGTATTTTTAGTAGAGACGGGTTTCTCCCTGTTGGTCTGGCTGGTCACAAACTCCTGACCTCAGGTGATCCACCTGCCTCAGCCTCCCAGAGTGCTGGGATTACAGGCATGAGTCACCACTCTCTGCCGCCATGTTTTAAACTATCAGTTTCTGTTAAATAAAAAATCAGGAAGATATTTATATGTGAAAAATTTAACAATGTATTTGCTTATCCATTTAAGAATGATTACTTGGAAGCTATAGCATTTTCTTCATTTTTGTTTTTCTTTTTATCTTATTTCATATTAAAGATGCAGCTTACACTAAGAACTTTGGAAGACATATTTCTATTAACTCATCTGGAAAGTGGTAGTTAATTTATGACTGATGGTCAAGTACTAGTATATAAATCAGGTATTGTTTCAGTACTTTATATACATATAGATACATAGTGAACTGGGATTCTGGTTTAAAATACAATTCTGACTCAGCTAGATTGAACAGAGAATGTAGGAATTTGCATTTTAAGCCAGTATCATAGATGATTCTTACATAAATGATTGGAAGACCATTTTGTGAAAATTTACTTTGACAGTTAAATGTGCTTTTAAAAATTAAGGCATGCAGTTTGGCTTCTAGTAATAATGGTAGACTAAGTAATTTGGACCATTCCAAATGTTGACAACAGTTAGAGAGATTGCCAGCCTGGAAAACATGGCAAAACCCCATCACTACCAAAAAATAAAAAAAAACTAGTGGGCTGTACTGGTGCATGTCTGTGATCTGAGCTACTCAGGAGGCTGAGGTGGGAGGATACTTGAGACTGGGAGATTGAGGCTGCAGTGAGCTATGATCCGGCCACTGCACTCCAGCCTGGGTGACAGAGGACACAGTGAAACCCTGTTTCAAAAAGAAAGAAAGAAAGAAAAGCTGGATAAAATACAAACAAACATCTGAGGCTTTGTAATACTAACAAAATACTGAAAAATTATGAGCCCAACTCAGAGAACATCCAAGAGAGATGTCTGGAACTTAACAGTGCCTTGCCCCTAGGCTGAGCATTGTGGTTCATGCCTATAATCCAAGCTTTTTGGGAGACCAAGGTGGGTGGATGACCTGAGGTCAGGCATTCGAAACCAGCCTGGTCAACGTGGTGAAACCTCATCTCTACTAAAATTTCATAAAGTAGCCAGGCATGGTGGCAGGTGCCTGTAGTCCCAGCTACTCGGATGACTGAGACAGGAGAATCTCTTGAACCTGGGTGGTAGAGGTTGCAGTGAGCCAAGATCACACCACTGCACTCCAGCCTGGGTGATGAAGGGAGACTCTGTCTCAAAAAAAAAAAAAAATGCAGTTCCTCTAGAGGTGTGTGACACTTCCTGTAGATCCAAATATCTGCCATTTCCAAGGATGATGGCTAAAAGGCCACAAAGCTGAATAGAGATACCCAGAATCATGAAGCCTAGGGGATGATTGGAGTTCAAGGCCCACAGAGAGGAAAGTAATGTTTAATTAAATCTAAGAGGAAGGTTAAACCTTTAATAGACCAGCTCACCCAGGCAAGTGAAAACCAACTTCAAGTTATTTTAAATCCTAATCTGATATAGAGGACTTAAAATTGCTAGTGCCCTTTCCCACCCCAGAAACAAATTTAAATCATTTTTAGAGGAAGATAAAATTATCCTAGGCCATCAGTTGTCTCACTATAGTGTTTTTATAAACACTATTGGTACTCTGTCAAAAAGAAAAAGCATCAAAAATACTACATAATAGAAAACCAAGAGAAACAACACTCAATATAAACAGTCACACAGATGATTCAGATACTGTAGTTTGCAGACACGTTTCAAAATGATTGTGCTTAATAAAGGAGTTCTCTTTATATTCCAGATATTAATTTCTTATGAGACATGTGATTTACAAGTATTTTCTCCCATTCTATGGACTGACTTTTTACTCTGTGGGTACTGTCTTTTGATACCCAAAAGTTTTAAATTCTGATGAGGTCTACTTTACCTATTTTTTTCTTTTATTGTCTTTCACGTCACTTTTGAGAAATCACTGACAAATCCCGTGTAGTAAAGCTTTTTTCCTGTGTTCTCTTCCAGGAGTTTTATATTTTTGGCTCTTATGTGTAGGATTTTTATTTATTTTCAGCTAATTTTTGCAATAGTATTAGGTAAGGGTCCAAGTTCACCCTTTTGTGCATATGGATATCCTGTTTTCCCAGCGCCATTTTTTGAAAAGACAGTCTTTTCCCCATTTGTCTTTCTCCAGTGGTCTTGGCATCATTGAAGAAAATCATTTGATTATGTATGTGAGGGTTTATTTCTGTGCTGTCTATTCTATTATGTTGGTCTGTATGTCATCTTCATGCTTGTACCATGATGTTTTGACTACTGTTGCTTTGTAGTAAGTTTTGAAATCAGGAAGGATGAGTACTCCAGCTTCATTCTTCTTTTTCAAGATTGTTTTGGCTATTCATAGTCTTTAAAATTCTTCTGTACGGATTTGAGGATGGATGTTTCTGTTTTTGCAGAATATGTTACCGAGATTTTTACATTCATTGAATCTGTACATGACTTTGGGTAGTAGTGACATCTTAACAATATTAAGTTTTCAAACCCATTAGCCTGTGATATCTTTTAGCAGTGTTTTGTTGTTTTCATTATGTAAGTCTTTCACATTTCTGGTTACGTTTGTTCCTAAATATTCCTGATTAAGTTTGTTCCTAAATATTTTCCTCCAATTGTCCCCTAGGCTTCATGATTCTGGGTATCTCTATTCAGCTTTGTGGCCTTTTAAGTTTGTTAACATTCCTGGTTAAGTTTGTTCCTAAATATTCCTGGTTAAGTTTGTTCCTGAATATTTTCCTCCAGTTGTCCCCTAGGCTTCATGATTCTGGGTATCTCTATTCAGCTTTGTGGCCTTTTAAGTTTGTTCCTAAATATTTTGTTCTGTTGTGAATGGCATTGTTTTCTTAATTTTCTTTTAGGGCTGTTTATTATTAGTATATAGAAATGCAACTGCTGTTTGAATTTCATTTTGCATCCTGCTACTTTGCCGATTTTGTTTATTCTAACAATCTGTGTGTGTGTGGCATATTTAGGAATTTTCAATATAAATGGTTATACCATCTGTAAGTAGGGATAATTTTGCCTCTTTATTTGGAATTTGTATGCCTCTTTCTTTTTTTTTTTTTTTTTTTTAATTTTCTTGACCAATTTCTCTTGCTAGAAATTCCACTACAATGTTGAATACAGTGGCAAAATGGACATCCTTGTCTTGTTCCTGGTCTTATAAAAAAAAAAAAGCTCTCCATCTTTCACCATTGAGTATGATATTAGCTGTGGGTTTTTTATGGATGGCTTTTATTATGTTAAAGTAGTTATTTTCTATTCCTATTGTATTGAGTATTTTTGTTATGAAAGGATGTTGAATTTTGTCAAATGGTTTTCTGCATCAGTTGAGGTGGTCATCTATTTTTTTTCTTTTTTCCCCATTCTGTTAACTTGCTATCTGTTTACGTGTATCTATACATGTATAATATCTGCTACATATTAACATACATGTTTACATGTATCTATACATGTAAAATATGAAATGGAAAGAGCCAATTGAAGAAAACTGATTGATTTTCATATGTTGAACCATCTTTGCATTCAAGGAGTAAATCTCTGTTAGTTAAGGGTGGGGTATTAAGTCTTCAAATATTATAGAATTGTTTGTCCTTTCAGTTCTGTCAATTTTTGCTTTATATATTCTGATGGTCAGTTATAAGGTATAACGTTTATAATTGTTATATCTTCTTTTTATATTGAGTCTTTGATTAGTATGTATAATGTCCTTTTTAATCTCTTGTAGTCTTTTTTTTTTTTTTCACTGTGTTGCCCAGGCTGGTCTCAAATTCCTGAGCTCAAGTCTATTTTGTCTGATATTAGTATAACTGTCCCTGTTCTCTTTTTGTTATTATTTGTATGAAATATCTTTCAGTACTTTTACTTTCAACCTATTTATGTCTTTGGATCTAAAATGAGTCTCTTATAGACAGCACATATTTAAATCATGTGTTAAAATCCATTCTGCTAATCTCTGTGTTTTGATTGAAAAATTGAATTTATGTACATTTAAAGTAATTATTGCTAAAGAGATGTCTTTCATTTGCTTTTTGCTTTCTATATGCTTTATAGCATTTTTTTTTTTTGCTCCTCATTTTCTACATTGCTGTCATCTTCAAGGTTTAAGTAACTTTATATAGTACAGTGTTTTAATTCCCTTCTCATTTCCTTTTGTGTTTATTCCATAGCTGTGTTCTTTGTGGTTACTATAGGAATTACATTTAACTTCCTAAAGTTACAACATTCTAATTTAAACTTTCACAAACTTCAGTAGCATACAAATACACAGTACCCTAAAAAGTTACTGCTTGTATATAGATCCTTGCCCATACCATTTCAGTCATTGATATCACAAAATTACATCTTTATACATAAACTAATAATTTTTGTATGTCCAGAAACATAGACTAACAATTTTTATGCATTAGGCATGTATAAACAAAGTAGAGTTATACAGTAAAGTTAAAATAATGCTAGTTTTTATAATTGCCTATGTATTTACTTTTGTGGATATTTTTATTTCTTCATTTGGCTTTGTGTTACTTTTTAGTGCCTTTTATTTCAACTTGAAGCACTCCCTGTACCATTTCTTTAAGGGCAGGTCTGGTGGTAACTAACTCCCTCTGCATTTGTTTATCTGTGAATGCCTTAATTTCTCCCTCACTTTTGAAAGATAGTTTTGCTATATAAAAGTTTTTGGTTGACAGTTTTTTGTTTTGTTCTGTTTTGTTTTGTTTAGCACTAGGAGTATATTGGCCTAATGCATTCTGGACTTCAAAATTTCTTATGAGAAATATGCTGATACTTTTGTTGAAGAAATATTGTATGTGATGAGTTGCTTCTCTTTCTGCCTTGAAGATACTTTGGCTTTGGCTTTTGACAGTTTGGTTATAGTGTGTTTCGGTGGGGTATTTTTTGTTTATCCTACTTGGAGTTAGTTGAGCTTTGTGGATGTTTATATTCACGCATTTCACCAAATTTGGGAAATTGACACATTATCTTCAAATTATCTCTTTGCCTTCTGTTTCAAATCATCTCTCCTCTTCTTTTGGGGCTTTCACATGCATATGTTGGTCAGCTTGATTCCTTTAGGCTGTGTTCACTTTTCTTTTCTTCTTTCTGTTCCTCAGACTTGATAATTTCAGTTGTCTTTAAGTTTACAGATTCTTTCTACTACCTGCTCAAATCTGTTTTTGAATATGTCTAGTAAACTTTTTTATTTCAATTATTGTACTTTTAAGGTCAAGAATTTATTTTAGTTTCTTAGGTTTTCTGTCTGTATTGGTGTTTATACTTTGTTCATACTGTGTTTTCTTGACTTTTTCTAAATTTTTCCTTGGGACTTTAAGCGTCTATAAATAGTTGTTGGAAGATTTTGTCTGGTAAGTCTGCCATCTTGTCTTTGTCACAAAGGAAATTTTCTGTTTATTAAATTTTTTTTTCAAATGGGCCATACTTTCCTATGGCTTTGTAAGCTTTGTGAATTTTTTGTTGATAACTTTACAGAAATTAAATTTTTACTCTGGAAATCATATCCTCCTCTACCCCAGGGTTTGCTTTTTAAAAAAAAAAATTGTTTTAGGCTGTCTCTATGCGGGGATCAGCCTGAGGTTTCAACTTAATATTTTACAAACTCAGTTTTTTTCCTAAGCCTATGCCTTTCCCTGGGCCTATGCCATGACTTTCTAAATCCTCTGTATATGTGGTTGCATTTGAATCCCCTCGTTCTTAAATACTAAACTCCCAAAAAGAGAAAAAGATAAAACTTGAGGGGCACAAAATAGTCATTTAAATCTCCTGGAAGGTGATTCAACTGGAGTGGAAAGGGTTGACATGATGGCTTCCTGCCTCTATGTCTGTCCCTCAATTATCAGCAATCAGCGATTACAGCATGGCTCCCCAATATTTGGAGCAATGGGCACTTATTGCCCAACCTTGTTCCTATAATTGTGTGCAAGCTGCTCCGGGAACACAATTGCATGGCTGCTTGCCTCGGGCCTGGGGAGTGCGGGATATGTAGCTGCCAGCTTGCTATGAGCTACCTGAAAATAATCACTGTTTACTGTCCAATCCTTCCTCTACAAGTTGCAAGCCTTCACGGTAGTTCCCAGAGTTTTAAAATAGTTATCTTAGATTTTGTCAATGAAATTTTTGTCTAGGTGGTGAGATGGATTCTTAGTGTTTCTTACTCCGCTAATTTCCCAGAATCCTCTGCCCCACAGGTGTGTTACACCTTAAATAATCACCACTTCTTTTGGGCCATGCTGGCCGTGCTTCTACTAATTTGTCCCTCTCAAAAATTGTCTAGGTTTTCATGTTTGATTTCAATTTACCCTCTATGTTAAAAGCCACACCCACAATTCTTTTTTAGACATACTGTTCTCTTTAGACTTATATATTACAGGTACTTGGGGGTACATCACACATCTGTGGGACTATGCCTTTTATATTTCTAGAAGTCACCCTTTTTTCTCAAGTGGAGGTAATCTGTGAGGCACCACCATCTTTCAGAGGTCTTAGCACAGGGTCTAACAGCCATATCCTTGATGTGGTCTTTACCCAGTTCCCTGGGTTTGGTCTTCTCTCTGAAGCTGTTTCTTAATGACCATAACTTTTATTTAGTAGCAAACAGTTTTATTTTACAATTCTAAAATGTTTGGACAATTCATTGTCCCTTTAACTCTACTTCACAATGGACCACTTTTCTGATGTCATTTCTTTCTTGTAGTACCTTACCAAATGCAGCACAAAACAGATAGCTCATGTGTTCATATTTTCCCTCATATTCTGCTGCCTGAACTCTGTAAGTTTATTATATAATTTTTCTCTCCAATTATCCCATGCATCATTTTTTACAAAACGTTTTGCCACTATGAGTAATTTTTCTAGTCTCCTGTAACTGTTTTCTTGCCATTTTCCAACTTCCTATTTTAGTTTCATACTACTTGCTTTCTGATTCCAAATCTACTATCACATTATTTTAGGTTTTTGCTACTGGAGCACCCTACATTTAGGTTACCATCTTAGTTTTTGCTACAATAATTTTTCTAATTTAGTGACAAAAATAATTTATTTTTTTCTCTTGAATCTTGGGATGAACAGATCTAAGTTTAGCTTGGCTTCATTTGGAGTTTGGGTCCAGGTCTACCTTGGACTATCAAGTCAGGACATAATCTCTTGGTGATTTAGAAGCATGGGCAAATTCAGTTGAATAAGTGCAATTCAAGGCTCTGATTGCAAGACAGTTAGCTAACATGTCAACGTAAAATGAGTAATATGGTTGAACCCAAAGTCAAAGGGCAGGGAGGTACCCTGCCTCTAGTTTAAGGAACAGCAGTCATATGGCAAAGGACATGGATACAGGTAGGAGTGAAGAACTGGAACCAATAATTCAGTGTACCAAATCATTTAAATCTTAACCAAACATATATGAGAAAGCTATATTAATATCATATAAGGATATCATTTAAAAATATATTAGAGAAAAATAGTGATACTCCTTGAGAAAATATTTAATTCACCTGGAAACTAAAATAATTCTGAAAATGTATATACCTCATAACATAGCCGCAAAATGTAGACTTACAAGATAAAAAGGAGAAATGGAAATTCATATTTACAGTAGAAGATTTTAACACACCATTCCCAAAAACTTTTAGAACAAACAGACAAATGTATAGAGGGAAAATTTGAACAACACATTAACAAATGTGATTTATTTTGTAGGTAAAAACTTCAGAATACCTATTGTAACTACATAATACCCATTATTTTTAAGTGCCCACAACACTTAAAAATTGGACCATTGTCCTAGGCAGTTCAGGCTGTTATAAAAAGCTGTCATAGACTAAATTGCTTATAAAGAACAGAAATGTATTTCTCACTATTTCAGAGGTTGGAAGTCTAAGGTCGGGGTGCCACCATGGTCAGGTTCTGGTGAAGGCCCTCTTTTTGCCTGTCTTATTCTTTCCTAAGATGGCAGGAGGAAAGGTAGAGAACTCTGGGATTTCTTCAGAAGGGGCACTAATCTTATTCATGAGGGCTGCTCCCTTATGATTTTAGTTACCTCCCAAAGGTCCCAACTTCTAATACCATCACATTGGTGATTGGGAGTTCAACATATGAATATTCAGAGCGGGGAGCACATATATTTGGTCTATAACAACTATATTTTAGCCATAGAGTACCAACAAATTTCAGAGAATTGAAATCAGATGGTATATAGTCTCAGATTGCTATGGAATTAAACTGGAAAAGAATAACATAGAGATAATTAGAAAAGCTCCGTATATTTGCAAATTTCAAAATAGACTATTAAATATCTCATGCCTCAGGGAAAAATTGCAACAGAAAATTAGGAAATATTTTTAAATAAATTATAATCAAAATACTTTATATCAAAATTTGTGGGGGGCATAGCTAAGAGATGCTTAGAAGGAAGATCTTAGCTTTAGATGCATATATTAAGAAAAAGGCCAAAAACTCAGTGATCTAAGCATCCAGCCGAAGAAAGCAGAAAAAAGAACAAATGAAAACCAAAAAGACCTAGAAGAAATAATTTAAAAATAACAATTAATGAAATAATAAACATTCAATTTAGGACATCAGCAAAGCCAAAAGTTAGTTCTTCAAAATAATAAAATTGGTACTTATTTTAGACTCGTAAAGAGGAGGAAAGATAAGAAAGGCATAACTAACCAAATTCAGGCATTAAAAAGAAGGTCTGGGTTCACAATGGAATTATCTAGAGTGTTTTCTTTAAATATTGATTCCCAGGCCTCTCTTATGGTCAATTAAATCAGAATTTCTAATTGTATTCATGTATTAGCATATTTATTAAGTGCCCTCGTTGATTCTAATATGAAGCACAGTTGAGAACCATTGATACAGAAAATAACATTTTGATGTCATTCCCATCTTTTTGCTTATACAGACAATTTTTATACAAATAAGTTCTTACCTAACATACAGGTTTGAAACCTTTTGCATTTACCAGCATATCAGTCTCTTACTGTAGCAGTAAGTATACTTCTTCCGCTACATTTTAGTAGTTGTACTACATTTTAATAGTTGTGTAATATTCAATTATATGCTTATATTATCATTTATATGACTAATCTATTATTGAGCACTTAAATTTTCAATAGTAAAAATAATGCTAAGAGACTATCTTTGTAAAAGTACTTTTCCAAGCCTGGCCAATATGGCAAAACCCTGACTTCACAAGAAATAAAAAATATAACCAGGCATAGTGGTGTGTCCTTATAGTCCCAGCTACTAAGGAGGCTGAGGTGGGAGGATCACAGGAGCCTGGGGAGGTTGAGGCTTCAGTGAGCCAAGATTGCACCACTACACTCTAGCCTGCGTGACTGAAGAAAACCCTATTTAAAAAAAAATTACTTTTCAGCTGGGCGCAGTAGCTCACATCTGTAATCCCAGCTACTGAGGAGGCTGAGGCGGGAGGATCACTTGAGCCCAGGAGTTTGAGGCTTCTTTGAGCTGTAATTGTGCTACTGTACTCCAACCTGGGTGACAGAGACCCCTTATGAAAATAATAATAAAAGTACTTTTCACACATCTATAAATAGCACTCATTAAAAAATTATTTATTAAAATATTTCTTGTGGGTATGGTGAAATAATTTGTGTGACGGTTGGTCACTGAATTTGTATCTTAGATGCTCACCTAGGAATTAGCGAGGTTAGTAAGGCTGAAAGAGATGTATTAATATGCGTTTTGCCAACCATTTCCCTAACACAATGCCTCATGTACAGAAGGCATACAAAAAGGCCGGGCAGAGTGGCTCATACTTGTAAACCCAGCACTTTGGGAGGCCAAGGTGGGTGGATCATTTGAGGTCAGGAGTTCAAGACCAGCCTGGCCAACATGGTGAAACCCCATCTCCACTAAAAATACAAAAATTAGCTGGGTGGTAGTGGCGCTTGCCTGTAATCCTAGCTATTTGGGAGGCCGAGGCAGGTGAATCGCTTGAGCTGGGGAGGCAGAGGTGGTGGTGAGCCAAGATCGTACCACTGCACTCCAGTCTGAATGATAGAGTGAGACCCTGTCTTAAAAAAAAAAAAAAAAGGCATGCAAAAATGTTTGTTGAATAAGTGAATACATTTAATTTCTCAAAACTAATCTCAATTGGTAGACTATGTGGACTCTCTACATTCAAAAGAAAGATCATATAATTTTGGGAGCAAATTCAGTATCAGAAACCAAAGTTGGAATCTGTAAACTAAAATCTTTTAAATTAATATATAAGAATGAGAATGATTATTGAGATCTGTGCTCAGCTAGCCATGAACAAAGAATTCAACTCTTATTTGTCTAGAAGGGGGAGAAATAGCTCTCCTATGGTTAACTGCTGTCCCTCCTAGGTACTTTGGTTTTCTGTTGCACTGGAGCCAGAATGATTTTATGTTGCAGTAAAAAGTAACATTCTTATAATATTAATACACAATTATGGAAAATATTAGAAAATTCAGCTAAGCAAAAATAATACAAGTACCACTCATAATTCTATTATTTTCAAATAACGAGTTTTCTTTGGGGGAGCAGTACTTTTTTATCAACCTAAAAGAGGTACTTCACACCTCCCACATTATTACAGTCCCTGTCATTCATTTTTGTTCACTGTGTATAACTTTTGAAATTTGGGTGCTTGATGTGCATGGAAGAAGCAACACAACATATGTCTTTTAACGTATTATATACCATTGGCTGTTACTCCCTAGCATTCATTCACAATTTAGTCATAGAAGTTTGTTAAACTACTTTTTCCATTCATTCTGCTACCTTTTGAGAATACAGTGGTGATCAAAAACAGACATGGTCCCTGCCCTCATGGAGCTGTCAGTGGATTTCAAGAGTCTGTTATGCATTTTAAAATGACACAGTAAATATAAATCTGCCACTGTAATAAGTGCTATGAGAGAAAGGAACATGAGTTTGTAATAGGAAAATTTGATTAGTCAGAAAAGGCTTTCCTAATGAAGTGATAAGTGAGCTGGTGTTTGAAGGAAAGTAAAGCAGAGAGGGAGGAGGCTTCCAGGGAAAGGTACAGATATGTATAAATCCCTGGGACAAGAAAGACTGGGGAATGATGGAGAAAGGAAGCCGGCCTGGCTAGTGTAGAGACAAGGAACTAGGGAGGAAAGTAGGGCCAAATCATGCAAAGGCCCTGAAGTAAGAGCATTCCTATTATGCCCAAGCAGCAGCAAGGATTTCACCATGACTGGCGGGGCATGAGCAAGGAAAGAAGAGTAAAAAATGAAGTTAGAAAGGGACCAGTGTGCAAGATAGTCTTACAGTACTATCCAGTACCACTTTCTGCAATGATGGAAATGTTCTGTCTGCCCTGTTCACTGTGACAGCCATTACTCACTTGGAATTGAGCACTCAAAACCTGGCTAGTGCCATTGAGGAACTGCATATTGAATTTTAGTTAATTTTAATTTAATAGCCTCTAGCTGTAGTGTACGGTATGCTGATGAACACTTGAAGGGTGGATAGTGTAGCTGAGAAAGTGAATTTTTAAATTTTTACTTCATTTTATTTACATGTATAAACAGCTACATTTGGCTAGTGGCTACCATATTGGATAGAACAGTTATAGCTTTGTGACCTTTGGCTTTTACTCCAAAGTAATTAAATTTGAATTACCTAAGGCCTGTAGCTAAATTGGTATTTTGTTTTAATTTTAAGCAAAATAATAAAGTTTCCTTTCTTGATAGAATAAAGAAGAGGTGAAGATATGTAAGAACCTAAAGTAATACATAATTTCCTTGACTCATATTTTTAATTGATAGCTTAAGATGTACTCCAAAAGGTGAAATATAGGTGGTGACAGCATATCTAACTTTTTCTTTCCTGCCTCTACTTAATGTTTCCTCCTCATTGAAGGATGAGATAGGTCCTACCAGTTAACATGTTCATAGAACATTTCACTTTTTCTGTCTTTTGTCATTTGTATATGACATAAATATGTATTTGTATTTTATATCTTCTGTGCAACTTCCAGTCGTAAGATTATTATATTATTTAGGGCAGGGACAGTGCCTGTCTTATTCACATAGAGTCCACAGTATATAAAATCCTAGTAGTCCATTAATGAATATTTAGTAACTGAATAAATGAATAAAGTATACAGCAGTCTCATCTCTACTGTACTCATTCATCTGCTTATTTATCCATATTGACTACTGCCCACTCACTACTGGCCATGCAGGGTTAAGGGACTCTCCCTAACCTTCTATTCATCCCACTTACTTAAAACTATTGATAAGCATAAGTCTATCTGCTATCCATAATCCATGAAGCAGAGACATTTTTCCATCCAATAAAAATTTAAATACCGCCTTAAAGTGAGACCCAAAAGAACTGATAAAAAGATAGCCTGGTGACCTCTGTAGCTCAGAACTGAATTACTCTACAGTGACAACCCACTCTTTGTCCCTCATAACCTCTCAGCTTTTATATAAGTCATAAGATTCTACCTTATTTTAAATGAATAGCCCATTTTGATAGAGTAATGATGGTATGTGACAAATGGCACTTGTCTCATGGCATTTCCTTTAGCTAGCTTTACACAATTCAGTTATTGTTAGGTGACTTCAGGATACACTCTTATGCTGGTTTTGTCTTTGAGATTCATTCTCTCTAAGAACCCTCAGTTCTACCTCTATGCATATGACAGAAAGGCCATCAGTTATCTTAGCTCACAGTAGTACTGCTTTCTCCACTGTATTAGAGAGTTGGAGGATTATTGGAAAATCCTAGTACAATTTCTGAAGTAAAAACTTACCACGGAGATGTTTCCCCAAATGAAATGTATAGTGACCTTTGGGGTGGAAATAGGCGTTCAGTGACCTGGGTGTCAGTCCTGACATGCCCAGTTCACTGTGTTACCTTTAATAATGTACAGTCTATGTTTCAACCTAGATCCTGCAGAGACTCTCTCCTGTTCCTTATCCCTTTCATTGATACCAGAAGTAGTAAAATGATTCACCTTTGTGAAGCTTACTAAAATTATTCTATATCTTCAGGTAATTCACAGGGGTGAGGAAGATAAAAATAAAAAAATTAATAAAATTCTTCTACAAAACAGAAACACTATTCAGAGATTGTTGAGAATGTGTGTGCAGGATTGCTGGTTTTTCAAGCTAGATAGAAGAGTAGTACCTATTCAAGTCACAACCACAGGGGGCCTCTTAAAAATAGATCGACTTTGCTATGTGATACCTTAGGACATTTTTATTGATATCATCTCTTGTCCTGCCAAAAGAAAAGCCTTGAGCCTGGAAGGAGGAGTTAGTGTATATTTTCCTAGGAAACTGGTGCCACGGTAAACTGTATGTCTGTTTGTTCTTGAAGCTGACCTAGCAATTACCTTGGAATACTAGGGCTTGATATTTTTCCAAATGTTTTTCTCCTTCTACTCGACTCCATCATTCCTGATGAAAGAAACAAAACAGTATAAAGAAAAGCTACAGGTTACTCTGAATACACACCAAGTTTGGTAGGGGAGTAGTTGTCTTAGGTGGCGCTCTGACCACAGCACTGTAAGAGCTACACTGGTTTAGTGAGGAAAGCGTGACCCTTTTGAATCATAATGTGCTGTTCATTTCTATTCCAATGCCTCTCCTAGGATTTCTTATCTCCTGCCCTAGCAAATCATAATACATGCACACGCACACACACACACACACACACACACACACACACACACACACCCCATCCCTGTCCAGTGCACCCAGTAGGGGGGAGGGGGCAGAGAAGACAAAGTCATTTATATAATGTGTCTCCCTGCTGAGCCCCTAATGGCCAAAGCTTTTGTTCTGCATTCAGTGGCTGCATGTGATGGGCAGGAAGCTGCAGTCTCCCTTTGTTCCATGGCCTTATTCAGCAATTTAGATCCATCATAAAAATCAAATATGCATGTTGCAATTGCCTTGCATAGAACAGCTTCAATTTTCACCTTTTTTTAATTTGAACTCCACAGGGGAAGAAAGAGAATGAAGGGAGAAAGGGAAAATGGGGGTAAGGAAAAAAATTGCTTTGTGTTTTTGCTTAGTGGACTGTGAAAATAGGCAGTCATGAAAAAAAATTTTTTTTAATCTCATAGATGCATCCCATTCAAAACAAGACATGCTACCAAATTAGGCCTTCTGGAGATGCCCTCAAACCATCCTAGTTAGCTCAGGCTCCAAAACTTGGATGTGAAATGATGGGAAAGGAGAAAAATAGAATATTCTAAAAGGGTAGAAAGAGGAAGACTCTTTAGGGCTTGAAGAATCATCCTGTTCAGAGAGGTACCTCCATACCACTTATAACTATGACCAAAAAGAATGTTTTATGTTCAGCTGATTGTCGTGAGTTTCTTTTGTAAAAGAAATGATTTGGGGAAAAGGTTCATAGATGGAGTGAGAGAGAGAATACACTTAAAGATATATTTCTTCTCTGAATAAAAATGAACACTTTGACAGAGATGTTTTTGTCCACTTATTGATTTGTACACTTTATTTAAAATTTTCCCAGAACTTCAAAGGATATGTTCCCTGGAGTTCAAATAAATTTGCATCAGCAGCTTTGGTATTGATTATGCAGAAAAATACAGAAACCTTTTACCTACTCCATTATTAAACTTGAGCAATGACTTTACAGACGGGTTCATGCCCTAATATAAACAATATGACCAATATTTATTCAATTTATTAAAAAATAAAAGATCTGAAGAAGTGTGCCTCTTTATGCCTGGTTTCACTTACTAATACAGATTTTGAAGGCTTGTGCTAAACCTGAAGCCAACCAGTTTGAATATACTTTGCTTATTCTTAGAAATGGAGCTTTTACCGGGTAGTACCAGGGAGATGGCTGTAGTCAACATTATACAGACACCAAACGTAATATAGGATGGGTCCAAACTGAAAGAGTGGTCCTGAGGCTCATTCAAGGTTGAAAAACCCTTTGATTGTCTGGAGTGGAGCTTCTTCTGGAAGATGTACCAAATGAATCTGGGATCAAAACCAATTTCGCAGGTTTGATTGAGTCATAATATGGAAATCCACCAGATTCTGCTATGACTAATTAGAGATGTGTGAAGAAGGTTCCCTTCCCCAACATTATTGATTTTTCTTTCAAACTCCCCAGTTTCATGGGGAAAATCTCTGGCATTTAAAAGTGTTCAATTTAGTACACTTCACTGATGCATGTAATCTTTGCTAACTGCATCTCATTTTCTCTGAACTGGATTTTTCAGGCCCTCTTATGTCTGGATGTATTTTAGATTTACTCTGTATTTGAAGTGAAATCAAAGGTGTACCCAGAACATACAAGTACTGAGAGATACATTTAATATTTGGATTTTTTAGTTGCAAATTTTCCCTTTCCTCCACTGGAAATATGGGCAGTTACAAAAAAGTGTAATTTTAAAAAGTGGATTCCACACAATTTAAGCCTACATGAGTAAAGAGATTTGTATATGTCTTAAATCAATCTATCCTGGAAAAAGCAATAAGGATGGAGAAAAGCACCAGGAAATTTACAACATTGGATTGTGATTGTATACCATCATAACTGAGGCAAAAGCTATGGCCCTATGCCACCTCAAGCCATTTCATGCCATCTTACCTTTTAACACTACTCCATATTTTTAGGATATTGCAGACAGATATCATACTGTAACTTCTCATTAAAGTTAGGGCCACTTGCTGGCATTTTATGTTTTCAACTTCATATGAGGAAAGATGCTACACAGATGTATTAAATGATAAACATTTCATATTCGAGAGTGAAACGTTTATCTTTGAACTTAAGGTAATTTAATATATAAGGGTATATTTTTAATTGAATATCTTTCTCTTTCTTATGGCAACTTTATTGTCAGTTCTTTCTTCCCAAGAAATAG
Organism: Cacajao melanocephalus; assembly: GCA_963573385.1. Classification (NCBI taxonomy): domain Eukaryota; kingdom Metazoa; phylum Chordata; class Mammalia; order Primates; family Pitheciidae; genus Cacajao; species Cacajao melanocephalus. Next base: position 18,177 of record CAUYLG010037597.1, read on the forward strand.
TTGTAGAAGGTCTAGAGGAAAAATTGTTTTAGGAGACCTTGTTTGCATTTCAGGTCATTCCAACTATTATTCTTACCTCTGCTTTAAACAAAAAATACATACTAAACCAGTGGTAGGTCTGACTTACTGAAATCTCTTCCTCTGCAATCACACAGATGTTGAGAGTGAAGCCTCCAGAATTGGACAATCTCAGTTCAAGTTCTGACTCCATCCTTGACGAGCTCTGTGACCTTGGGCAAGTTAAGCTTGAGTGTCTTAATTCATAAAATGAATATATGAGGATAATAACACTTAATGTATAGGATCATGTGAGTTAAATGAGATTAAGTGTTGCCACAGGTTGGTTTCCTAGAGAAGCAGACCTGAGATTAACATTCATTGTGTTTATTCGGGGGTGTTGTCAATATCTGTGGAGGATGAGCTGCAGTGCATTCCAACAAAGACCTCAGCCAACACTGGCAGGCTTTTTTCAGCTGGGACCTGGCAACTAAGGAGTGTCATCTTTTAGCAATCTCTTTAGCTGTGGAAATAAGTCCTTTATTATTGAAGGGGTAGTTGGGTGGCACATTACAATGTCTATTAGAAGAGTTTAGTAAGCACTCAGTAAATATTAGCTATATGATAGTGTCAATGTATATTTACCTGTGAGACCATTCTTAGTATCCCAAACAACTGCTTTCATATATATTTTATATAGTGCTTTGGTAAGAGCATGGCTCTGGAACTAGATTTGAGTCCCAATTTCCTATTAGCTGCTGAATAACACTAAGTACATTAGTCTGTGTCTCGGTTTCCTCATCTGTGAAATGGAAATAATAATAGTACCCGTTCTCATAGGATTGTTATGAGGATTAAATATGTTAATACTTACACGTTAAACAGTGCCTGGCATATAATACATACTCTGTAACTGCTAGTGTTTCTATCATTATTATTATTTTTCTTCTGTCAATCAAGTTAAGCATGTACAGTAAGTCCTCACTTAACATCATTGAGAGGTTCTTAAAAACTGACTTTAAGTGATTAAACATGTAACAAAACCGATTTTTTATCATCAATATTATAATGACAGTGTTATTTGAAGACCTGATATATCTTCTTTTACTTAAAGTCAGTTTCCAAGAATGTGTTGATGATATTGAGGATTTACTGTAGTCAAAAAGTACTTTGGAATCAGACAAATCTGTCACCAGCTGTTTTGAGCATGAACATGTTACTTATCTGTGATTCTCAGTATTATCATATGTTAAAAAATAATATATCTAACCTTATAGAAAGCATCACATATATGAAGATATTATGAACTTATGTTTCAGTTTCTTTGATGGAATATGGTAATAACCTCACCCTTGGGATGTCCTGAAGATTATGTGAGTTCATTCATGACAAGCACTTAGAAGGTACCTGATACAAAGTCTGTGTTCAGTGAGTGTTAGCTAATATGATGGTGTTGATGACAGCTATATATATAAAGGACTCTGCACAGTGCCTTGCATCTAATAAGCACTCAAATATTATTTTTGAAGCTCTCCATGAATGTTTTGTTTATTTCTTCCTTTTAGCCTTTCTTTTCCATTCCAGCTGGCCTGCTGGACCTTTATTCTTGTGTATTCCTTTCCTCTTTCTTCACTTGCTTGTAAGGATTTTGAATGTTATATACGGGTCAACAATAAACCATATCCTCTGACATCCCTAAAAAACAAAAGACAAAACCTTCTAGTTTGTTTTTATTCTGGAGACAATAAGGCTGATGAGTGATTAAACATTATCTTCAAGTACTCAAAGGTTCTTGCTAAAGAAAGGGTGGCTGCCAGTTCTCCATCTTCAGGACAGAAGAAGAGAAATAGACTTCAGTGGAGCATACAAACACAGCATGAGAGACAAAAGAGGATGATAGACTCTCTGTGACAGGCTAAAAACAAAGAATATTCTTAATGTATTTAGAATGGCTATATGCATGTGTAACCAAAGGAAAGAGAAAATTCTAATGAAATTCCTTTTAGCTCCAAACTTGTGATTGTGTTATCTCCAAGTATTTTAACTATAAATATTAACTGCTAATGTGTACCTTCCTTGTGCTATGTTCTTTTGTCGTATTATCATTCCTGATTTCATAATAGCTGGTGCCCTTTATAAAACAATCAGAAAAAGATCTTGGTTTGGGATAGACATTTACTATTCATAAAGGCTAAAAATTGTTTCTCCTTGCAATAATATATAATAATAAAAAATATGCATAGCCAGAACTTTCATTTGCATTCCAGAGGAAATAGTCTGAATAAATTCACCCTATTTACACACTGGATTTTTTTTTTCAGTATTGTTTTAAACACTGCTAAGTGTTAATGTTTTATACTAAGTCATTACTTTGACAGGGATTTGATAATATAATTATGGCCTTTATAATCATGTAGAAAATCATGTTAATTAAATAAACAAAAACTGAAGGAAAATGAACATTTTGATTGGGTTTATTTCATCAGAAGAATCAGACATCTCAAAATAAAAGCAGACATCTGTGTAAAAGAGGAAAAATCTACAGTTCTTAAAAACCTAGACTCTCTTCTAAGGATGTTATCATACAGAAATCTAGGAAATAGCTCAGCTTTAAACATACCCCTTAATAGATACATCAAAGCTGAATTTTCCTCTTCCCATCTTTTGGTTTAATTTTCTTTTAAAGCTATATTTTTAATGGCAGATGAAGCTATTGTTTTTATTTATACTTTGAAGAAGTGTGGCATCTTTTACCAGGAATCTCAAATTCCCACAAATTTCATACGTAGTAGTTACTACATGTGAAATATACAAAACATGAGGTTTCCTGCAAATTCCTAGCAGGGGGTGGAGGTAGGGTGGTGGGCATATGCATTATATCTCGTTTTTAGGAATTTTTCTTTGGGTTCCTAGTGATGATTGTTCCCACTGAAGGGAGATCTGTGCCCAGTTGGCATGTTTTTTAGAGGCTTTTATACCACAGGAGAATTCCCAATGATACTTTATCATTTAGACTTCCTTCCTTAACAATATGAGGAAGCTAGACTGATTTTTTTCTATTAAACACTTTAGGACTTTTATTTTTGTATTTTCATATTTGGCATGTAGTAGTTATTCAATAAATAATAGTTGAAGCCATGAAAATCTTTGGTCATTTTCAAAGTGATTATTTTGGAATGCTGTGTATTTATTATATTAGTGTCCAAAACAGTTCTGGAATTGCCCTCAGAGCTTGTGTTAGTCTTTTGAATATATGTATCTTTGCAGACCAATTAATATTTATTTAGTGTATATATATAGTGTGTGTATGTGTGTGTGTGTGTGTGTGTGTGTGTGTGTGTATTTCAATTCTTTTGTAGAGATGGGGGTCTCACTATGTTGCCTGGGCTATTCTTGAACTACTGGCCTCAAGCAGTCCTGCCTTGGCATCCCAAAGTGTTGAGATTACAGAGGTGAGCCACTACATTGGCCTATATTTTTTAATATCATGATTTCACCCATTAGTTTATTTACTTGCAGTTGTAGCAATTGCACATCAGTCTCCCTTGTATCAGGAACAGTTACTAGGTACTGAAGGTGGACAGTGAGAAATAAGACATGGTTCTACTCTTCCAAGAGCTATAACTTAGAAATGTACATTCAAATTAACATAGTAGAAAATACAATGTTATAGCAGATAAATATATACAGTGGAATTGACAAGGGGTCTGGGTGAGCATCATGAAAGAGGTGGCATTTCAGATCTTGTTTGGATATAGATAGGAAAATATGGGAGAAGGGTATAGCAGGAAAAGAGAAAATTGTAAGCAAAGACCCCAACACAGAAAAGCATTTGGTTTAGTCAGAGAGTGGTGAGGCAGAAAAAGAAACAGGGAGATAGAACTTTGGAGCTAGAGTCCCCGGGGTACTAGCCTCAGTGCTGAAACATACTGTGTCCCCTTTGACAAGTGACTTGAACTGTGTCTTGGTTTTTTCCTCTTTAAAGTGGGGATAATATTTGTACCTACATCACAGGTTGTTAAGAGGAATATAGAATAGTATATCTAAAACAGTGCCTGGCACATAACAAGCACCATGTAAGTCTTATGTAAGTGTTAGAAAATGAGACAGTGGAGTATCTTCTCTACTGTACTGAAAGCCACTGAAGATTTTTCAGCAAGATGGTGAAAAAATAAGCACTATTCTTTGAGAGTATGATCCTGGCCCTACTGTGTACATTTGATCATGAGAGAGATGCTAGTTAAGAGAGATCCTAGGAAGGGGAAATGCTAGCTTGCACTGGAGCATTAGCTATGGGAATGAAAAGGACGTGGTGGATGCAAGAGACACTGGAGGGTCCCCATGACATGCACATAATTTTTATTTTAAGTTCCAGGATACATGTGTAGGATGTGCAGGTTTGTTATGTAGGTAAACGTTTGCCATGGTGGTTTGCTGTACCTTTCAACTTATCCAGGTATTAAGCCCAGCATGCATTAGCTATTTATTCTGATGCACTCCTTCCCCCAAGCCCCCTTCTACCCCAACTCCCTCCAACAAGCTCCAGTGTGTGTTGTTCCCCTCCCTGTTTCCATGTGTTCTCATTATTCAGCTCCCACTTATAAGAGAGAACATGCGGTATTTGATTTTCTGTTTCTGTGTTAGTTTGCTGAGAATAACACCTTCTAGCCCCATCCATGATTCTGCAAAGGACATGATCTCATTCCTTTTTATGGCTGCATAGTATTCCATGGTCTATATGTACATTTTCTTAATCCAGTCTTTTCTTGATGGGCATTTGGGTTGATTCCATGTCTTTGCTATTATGAACAGTGCTGCAGTGAACATAAACATGCATGTATGTTTATAATAGAATGATTTCTATTCCTTTGGGTATATACCCATTAATGGGATTGCTGAGTCAAATAGCATTTCTGATTCTAAGTCTTTGAAGAAAAGAATCGCCGCACTTTTTTCCACAGTGGTTGAACTAGTTTACATTCCCATCAACAAACAGTGTAAAAGAGTTCTCTCTCTCCACAGCCTTGCCAGCATTTGTTTCTTGACTTTTTAATAATCACCATTCTAACTGGTGTGAGATGATACCCCATTGTGGTTTTGATTTGCATTTCTCTATTGATCAGTGATGTTGAGCTTTTTTTCATATGTTTGTTGGCCACATAAATGTCTTCTTTTGAGAAGTGTTTATTCATGTCCTTTGCTCACTTTGTGGTGGAGTTGTTTGTGTTTTTCTTGTAAATTCGTTTAAGTTCCTTGTAGATTCTGGATATTAGACCTTTATCAGATGAATAGATTGCAAAAAACTTGTCTCCCTGTCTGTAGGTTGCCTGTTCACTGTGAAGATAGTTTCCTTTGCTGTGCAGAAGGTCTTTAGTTTAATTAAATCTCATTTGTCAATTTTTTGCTTTTGTTGCAATTGCTTTTGCCGACTGCAACATGAACTATTTACCCATGCCTATGTTCTGAATGGTATTGCCTAGATTTTCTTCTAGGATTTCTGTAGTTATGGGTTTTACATTTAAATCTTTATTCCATCTTGAGTTAATTTTTGTATAAGTTGTAAGGAAGGGGTCCAGCTTCAGTTTTCTGCATATGGCTAGCCAATGCTCCTAGCACCATTTATTAAATAGGGAATCCTTTTCCCCGTCGCTTGTCAGGTTTGTCAAAAATCAGATGGATGTAGATGTGTGGTCTTATTTCTGAGTTCTCTATTGTGTTCCTTTGGTCTATGTGTCTGTTTTTGTACCAGTACCATGCTGCTTTCGTTACTGTAGCCTTGTAGTATAGTATGAAGGCAGGTAGCGTGATGTCTCCTGCTTTGTTCTTTTTGCTTAGGATTGTCTTGGCTATTTGGGCTCTTTTTTGGTTCCATATGAATCTTAAAGCAGTTTTTTTTTTTTTTTTTTTTTTTTTTTTTAAAATTTGTTTGATAATTTTTTTAAAATTTTATTTTTTTGGTACAATATTAAAATTAAAGATTTTTTTTTTTTTTTTTTTTTTTTTTTTTGCTAATTCTGTGAAGAATGTATGTCAATGGTAGTTTGATGGGAATAGCATTGAATCTATAAATTACCTTGAGCAATATGGCTATTTGCATGATATTGATTCTTCCTATCCATGAGTATGGAATGTTTTTCCATTTGTTTGCGTACTCTCCGATTTTCTTGAGCAGTGGTTTGTAGTTTTCCTTGAAGAGGTCCTTCACTTCCCTTGTTAGCTGTATTCGTAGGTATTGTATTCCCTTTGTAACAATTGTGAATGGGAGTTCCTTCATGATTTGGCTCTCTGCTTGTCTATTGTTGGTGTATAGGAATGATTGTGAGTTTTGCACATTGATTTTGTGTCCAGAGACTTTGCCTGAAGTTTCTTGTCAGCTTAAGAAGCTTTTGGGCTGAGACAATGGGGTTTTCTAGATATAGGATCATGTCATCTGCAAACAGAGACAGTTTGACTTCGTTTTTGATTTCCTTTTTTCCTATTTGGATACCCTTTATTTCTTTCTGTTGCCTGATTGCCCTAGCCAGAACTTCCAATACTGTGTTGAATAGGGTAAGAGGCCATCCTTATCTTGTGCCAGTTTTCAAGGGGACTGCTTCCAGCTTTTGCCCATCTAGTATGATATTGGCTGTTGGTTTGTCATTAAATAGTAATACCTTATTATTTGGAGGTATATTCCATCGACACCTAGTTTATTGAGAGTGTTTAACATGAAGTGATGTTCAATTTTATCGAAGGCCTTTTCTGTGTCTTTTGAGATAATCATGTGGTTTTTGTCTTTAGTTCTGTTTATGTGATAAATTACATTTATTGATTTGCCTATGTGAAACCAGCCTTGCATCCCAGTGATGAAGCCAACTTGACTGTGGTGGAAAAGCTTTTTGTTGCACTGCTTGATTCAGTTTGCCAGTATTTTGAGGCTATTTGCATCAATATTTATGAGGGATATTGGCCTGAAATTTTCTTTTTTTGTTGTTTCTCATCCAGATTTTGGTATCAGGATTATGCTGGACTCATAATATGAGTTAGAGAGGATTCCCTCCTCTTCAATTGTTGGTAATACTTTCAGAAGAAATGGTACCAGCTTCTCTTTGGACTTCTGGTAGAATTAGCTGTAAATCCATCTGGTCAAGGGCTTTTTCAGTTGGTAGGCTATTTATTACTGCCTCAATTTCAGGACTCAGTAGTGGTCTATTCAGGGCTTCAGCTTCTTCCTGGTTCAGTCTTCGGAGGTTGTATGTATCCAAGAATTTATCCATTTCTTCTAGATTTTCTAGTTTATTTGCAAAGAGGTGTTTATAGTATTCTCTGATCATTGTTTATATTTCTGTGGGGTCAGTAGATATTCCCTTTATCATTTTTCATTGTGTCTATTTGATTCTTTTTTCTTCTTTATTAGTCCAGTTAGCAGTCTGTTTTATTGTTTTCTTTTGTTTTGTTTTGTTTTAAAGCTCCTGGATTTGTTGGGGTTTTTTTTGAAGAGTTTTCATGTCTCTGTCTCCTTCAGTTCTGCTCTGATCTTGGTTATTTGTCTTCTGCTAGCTTTAGGGTTTGTTTGTTCTTGGTTCTCTAGTTCTTTTAGTTGTAATGTTAGGGTGTCAATTTGAGATCTTTCTAGCTTTTTTTTTTTTTTTTTTTAGAAAGAAGAAAAAAGGGGGAGAGAGAACAGAATTCTTGCTCTATTGCCCAGGCTGGAATACAATCTAGGAATAGGTATTAAAAACCTCCTTTATACCAATAATTGTACTTAACAACAGAGACAGGAAGGAATAAGGGAAGAAAATAGCAAACAAACAGCCAACCAATATTTCATTTAAGTCTGTGAAATGCTATGCAAATGCTGAAGAGTGATTTACTTCCAATTATATAGTCACTTTCAGAATAGGTGTAATATGATACTGAGAAAAATGTATGTTCTGGAGACCTGAGATGAAGAATT